>JAPPVO010000014.1:42084047-42114047 GCA_030407325.1 Camellia japonica
CTCCATGATACACTTCCTTCAATATCCATCTTGTATGTCACCAATTTGCATGCTAGTTTTTACCCTATTTCCTTTTGTTTTTGGGGCTCCGACCCCTACTGGTTTTGTACTTATTTTGAGCCCCTCTACAACATTGTAGAAGGGCTCAACCTCATTTGGCCATTCTATATACCACCTCTCTTGGAAATTCACTTTAGGCCCTAAATCTTGCTCATTTTGTAGCCTTTTGTGCTTATGGTTTTGGCTCTTGGTCAGAGCTAAGAGGGGTCTTATTTTGACCCCCTCTACATGTTTCATGAAAAAATTTTGTCATTTGGTGTGTGCTTTGCATGTCTCTTGTTATAGCCTTTTTTTGAGCTCCATTTTGCATGGAATTGTTAGCATGATTTTATTCTGATTTTGGGGTTGCCATAAACTGAACATATGCTTATCTTTGGGCCCTCTTCAGTGTTGTAGAAGAAAATTTTTCTATTTGAATTTTCTATATACTACTTGCTTTGAAAATCCTCTCTTTTACCGTATTCTTGCGAGCTATTGTTGCCATATCTATGCTTGCATTTTGGCCATGTTTATTACTGAAAAAATGCCATATTTGGGACTGCCTTGCTACTGTTATTGCTTCCATGATCATATTTTGCATGTATAGCATGGCTATAGGCCATCTCGGGGCTTAATTTCACATTTTCGGGATGATTGCATGCTTCGGTTGTCATTTCGTATCATTTCGGGGCTATTTTACATCATTTGTGAGTGCTGAAATTTGATTTGCATGCTTGCATATCATTTCCCATGTCATTTCATGCCTTAATGCATTGCCTCGGTTTGCGTGCCCATGGGCACGCACTTCGAGGCACTCCATTTTCATTCATCGGCAGCCTATGTGAGTGCGGTTGAGACCCTCTCATGTTGGCGTAAGCCCAATCTACATTTTCATGCCATTTCATGCCTGTATGTCACTGCCTCGGTTTGCGTGCCCGTGTGCGCGCATTTCGAGGCACTTCATTTTCATCTCACGGCAGCCTATGTGAGTGTGGTTGAGGCCCTCTCATGTTGGCGTAAGCCCAATTTTCATTTTCATGCTTGTATGCCATCGCCTCGGTTTGCGTGCCCGTGTGCACGTATTTTGAGGCACTTCGGTTTTATCCGATTTGCATTTTCATATCATCGCCTCGGTTTGCGTGCCCGTGTGCACGCATTTCGAGGCACTTTAGTTTTATCCGATTTGCACTTCACATCTCCGCCTCGGTTTGCGTGCCCGTGTGCACGCATTTCGAGGCACTCTGTTTTATCTGCTTGGCATTGCGTATGCCTCCGCCTCGGTTTGCGTGCCCGTGTGCACGCATTTCGAGGCACTCTATTTTATCTGCTTGGCATTGCGTATGCCTCTGCCTCGGTTTGCGTGCCCGTGTGCACGCATTTCGAGACATTCTGTTTTATCCGATTGGCATTGCGTATGCCTCCGCCTCGGTTTGCGTGCCCGTGTGCACGCATTTCGAGACATTCTGTTTTATCCGATTTGCATTGCGTATGCCTCTGCCTCGGTTTGCGTGCCCGTGGGCACGTATTTCGAGGCCCTCTATTTTATCCGATTTGCATTTCATCATCGTCTCAGTTTGCGTGCCCGTGAGCACGCACTTCGAGGCACCTCGTTTTTATCATTCCGGCATCCCGTATGAGTGTGGCTGAGGCCTTCTCATGTTGGTGTAAGCCCATCATTGCATTTCGTGCCTTTATGTCATCACCTCGGTTCGCGTGCCAGTGGGCACGCATTTCGAGGCATCTCATTCTCATAGCATCGTGCATGCTAGGTTGTATGTTAGTTGCATTTCATGCATACCATGCATATTGCACGGGAAACGAGGCACATTTCGTACTCCGCGTACCGGAACATGTCTCAATTCCCCAGTCACCGACACTCCGGATTATCCATGATGGAGTTAAGTGTTGTTTAGCATTCATCTGCATTCATCCTATATTGAGTTGTGCAATTCGGTTCCTCGGCCATCATGCATCGGTATGCGTGATTGGTGGCACGAGGATCGAGGCATGCATATATTTGTGAAATACATTGCTATGCCCTTTTCCTGCTCTCTGTTGCAGCAAAATCCAGAATCGGCAACTTTTCAGAGTCCGGCACGCATTTCAAGAAACAGTGCACACAGAGGCTAATCGGGCATCCCAGTGGATTTCGCGCCAGGCAGCCCGACATACATCATACATCAGAAGCAAGGCAGTCCTGGCTTGCATGCCAGTTTTACTTTTCTGTAATTAATTGTTAATTAATTAGAAATTTGTATATTATTCGGACTGTATTATTTCGGACTGTATTATTCTTTCATTCGGACTGTATATTTATTCGGACCCTCTGCGCGAGGGCACAAATGTAATAAGGGTGTGTGAGTGTGATGTATGTCTTCCAACCCCACGTCTTTCTCCCTTTTATTTATCCGCTTATGATGGTTAGATATAGGGCATATTTCAATTAGCATACAGTATGACGGCATGTTTGCATCATTCATCTGTTTTGCACGCACCGGGCTCGGCGCATCATACAAACTGCATTTGTATTTCAATTCCAAATTGAGTACATGTTAGCTGTAGCATTTCATATGCCATTTAGAATAGCCGAGCCTGCTATAGTTGCATTATTGCATGTGTTGCATTAGGCATCCCTGTATAATTAGGATCATGCATTGATTTCTAATCAGTTCCTGTTTTGGCTTGGAGTACTAGGTGAGTTTTATGCTTTAGCATCCTTGCATGCGTGTGAGTGACTGCCATGATAGCATGCTTACCATGAGGCTATGTGCTTATGTGATATAACTGCCTTGAATGCCTGTGGGTGGAGGTTGAGTTATTTGAATTGGGACAATGCATTGACTGTTTGTTTTAAGCCCACTAGATAGTGGCAACATCATGTTTTCTAAGCCCACCTGAGGGTGGCAAATCCGCGTTTTAGCCTACCTGCGGGTAGCACCATCAAACCATTTTCAAATGTTTTGTTCCAATTCAGGCGGCCCAGTCTATACTTGTTTGCTGCGAGCATACATAGTAATCCTAGGCTAATAATCGGAATAAGAACTCACAAGGTTTTCAAAAACAGATATCATGGTTAGTAGAGGCCGGTCTTTGACCGGGCGAGCGGGGGTGCTCACGATGTGACCTTCCCCAATCGTACCCGAGTTCCCGAGCCAACTTTGGTGATGACGGACACGTGGCCTTTGGCACTGAGTTAGGGTTTCCTAAATTTCCCATTTAAAAAATATTTAGGTGGCGACTCTGTTATCTGGCAAAGCAGTCCATGTTTGGCACTTCTTTCAAAAAATCAGTTTTTCTCAAAACGATTTGCCGGATTTGGACTCTTTGGTTCGAGATTTAGAACCGCAACAAAATCGAGTCCGAACTGTGGCGAGGTCCCTCGCGGGCGTTGTTACAGTTTCTTACCAAGAGGAGAAGTGGCAGGAGAAGCAGGGACAGAAGCAGCAGGGGAAGATAAACGAGAAGAGTGAGAAGAGGTAGCCCGAGACTGTTCTGCAGGATTGCTAAGGACAGGAGCAACAGAAGTTGGAGTAGAAACAGTGGCGGAAATGGGAGGTGAAATATCAGGAGAAAGAGGAACAGTAGAAGGAGATCTAGGAGAAGACCAAGAAAAAGAAGAAGAAGAACTAGGAGTGGAAACAGATAAAGAAGAAGATTCGGATTGCTGAAACGGAAACACAGTTTCATGAAAGACAACATGACGAGATATGTAAATCCGACCGGTAGATGGATCCAAACAGCGATACCCCTTAATAGAAGGATGATAACCCAGGAACACACACGGAAGTGAGTTAGGAGTAAGTTTAGATGGAAAATATGGTTTAAGCCAAGGAAAACACAAACACCCAAAGACTTTTAAGAAATTATAATCAGGAGGACGATGATAAAGCATGTCAAAAGGAGTGGAGTGAGCAAGTGACGTGCTAGGTAAGCGATTAATAAGATAGGTAGCAGTGGCTAAAGCATCAAACCAAAACTCAAGAGGAAGGGAAGAATGATGTAAAAGAGCAGTGGCAGTCTCAGTTAAATGCCTATGTTTGCGTTCTGCAACTCCATTTTGGGATGGAGTGTGAGGACAAGTAGACTGATGAAGAATGCTGTGTTTAAGAAGAAAATCAGCCATTTTATTACTAAAATATTCACCACCACCATCTGTGCGAAGCACAGTGAGAGGAAAGCCAAATTGTTTTTCGACAAAAGCTTTAAACGCAACAAATTTGGAGAAAACCTCACTCTTGTAATGTAAGGGAAAAAGCCAGGTAAATTTACTATATTCATCAATGAACAAAACATAGAAACGAAAACCAGATACAGATGGGGTAAACGGACCCCAGACATCACTGTGTATTAAGGACAGTGGTTTATTCACAGTAGAAGAAGAAAGTTGAAATGGAAGCCGATGACTTTTAGAAACAGAACAAGAGATACAATGTGTAAGAGATTTAGTAGGCACAGGAGGCTGCAAATGTTGAAATTTGAGAGAAGACGGATGCCCCAATCGGTGATGCCAAACAGAGGCTGAGACAGCTGAAGTGGTGCTGAGAAGTGCATGAGGAGAAGACAAAGCTGGAGGAAAAGCAAACTGGTACAGACCATTGACATGGAAGCCTTTATGAAGTATAGCTTTCGTGTGTTTGTCCTGAACAATAAAAGTATCATGATCAAAGGTAATAGTACAGTGATTGTCTTTAGTGAAATGATGAACAGACACAAGGTTAGAAGAGATGGAGGGAACATGTAATAGAGAATTCAATTTAAAAGAAAGAGAAGGTGTAGGAAGAATTCCTTTACCAGTATGGTGAATAGGAATAGAGGAGCCATTACCCAGAGTCACATGCTCAGGGCCTGAGTAAGGATGATAAACACTCAGATTGTTGAGATCATTCGTAAGATTGTCTGTAGCTGCAGAATCAAGAAACCACGGAGAGATAGGAGACTGGGACGAAGAACCATGTGCATGCTCAGATGTAGTCACAAAAGCTCTAGAACCAGGCCCCTGTACTTGTGATGCAGAGGAAGAGAATCCGTGCCCCTGTGACTGTGAAGTGGTGAAGACGAAATCAGGAGGTTGATAACTAGGATCAAGCCGATGCCAACAGTCAAAGGCACTATGACCAGATTTGCCACAAATTTGACAAGAAGAACTAGAGGAAGCACGGCCATGATTGGGAGATCTGCCACGGAAGGAACCACGACCAGGCTTATAGAAACGTGATTCACTACGATAAGAAGAACCTCTGCCCTTCTGAGTTGAAGCAAATCGCCCACGAGTAGATGGAGAGAAAATGATGTTGGCGAAGAACCTTTGAACGCAGCATAAGCAATAGTAAGATCAGAAGAAGTGACCTTGCTCTCAACATGGATTGCCTCAGAGCAGAGTAAGGCAGATAATTCCTCCATCGAAATACTCTTGGAACGAGCTCGGATTGCCGTTTTGAAAGAATCATATTCAGAGGGCAAACCGTTTAGGGCAATCAAAACAATATCCTCATCATCAATGGAAGCAGACGCCAGATGCAATTGATCAACAATTTCCTTAATCTGATGCAAGTAGTGCTCCATCGAATCTGATTTCTTGCGAATAGAGTTCAATTTGTTCTTCAATTGGTGGATATGGGAGCGTGATAGAGACGTAAACCGTTTATCCAGAGCTGTCCAGATTTCGGTGCAAGAATGGAGATGAAGAACAGATGAAAAATCGAGGGAGATAACGTAGCAGTAATACAGCTGAGAAGATGCGCATCGATTGATTGCCAACGAAGATACTCCGGATTGAGGACTTCCTTTCCAGCGGCATCTTGAGCCTTAATGTCTGGACACACTGAAGATCCATCAACAAACCCTAGCAAATTCGTAGCCCTAAGAATGTTGTGAAATTGATTTTTCCAAATCAAAAAATTTGTGGAATCAAGTTTGACAGTGACAAACGAACTGAGATTAGAAATCAGAGAGTCAGATTTGAAGGTAACTCAGCCATGAGAGAGAATCGAAGCTCGTGGGAGCATACGAAGCTCTGATACCATGAAGAGAAACCAAATATTATTTCTTCATCAACTATTATCAGTAAAGCAGGAATACAAGTGTATATATGCTACAGGTTAAGTCCACTAACTAACTATACCAGTAACCGACTTACAGCTAACCCAACCTGAGTTACATAAGCACTATTACACAATACCACTAACCGCCTCACAACTAATTCAACAACTCAACCTGAGTGGGAACAGAGCTGAGTGTAACAAAAACCAATTACATAATTGCTACACAATATCTATGACTTGAGCATCAGCAATGGTTATGGCTTAGCAGCATATGGCTTATCAGCATCAGTATTCTCTTCACTATTCACATCTAATCAGTGATTACGAAGTTAATATATTTTATATTATAATATCAAATTTGGGTTAAAATAATTTATACTTGATGCTACTAAATTAAATTATATTTGGTAAATATAGAAAATGCTCCAGTGTGCAATGCACAACGTATGCAGCTCTACACAAAATTACATTGGTTTTTATAAATTTATATAAGTGATCTCACAAAAATGTGTAAATTGAATACAAATTTATGTAAATTCATGAAAAACTTACGTAATTTCGCGAATTTGTGTTCAACTTACGTATTTTTGTAAAATCACTTATTTAAGTTCATGAAAATTTACATAATTTTGTGTAGGGTTACATAAGGAGTGCATTACACACCAAAAAATTTTCCTTACCAAATTCGTCTTTTATGATTGTTCTCTACTCACATCTAATCAGTGATAGTTTTTTTCTTTTTTTCTTTGGGTACAACGAAAACAAACAAATAACAAAGGCCTAAGCCCTATCACTACCTGCCAGGTACACAATATCCGTAACTAGCATGTTGCGGATTTCTGCTGGGGGCTCATTGACTACAAGCAAATCAACAGGCTAATTTGCACCAAGTTTGGCTAAGGCATCCGCGCATATGTTTCCTCCTCTTCAAACGTGTTGGATTGAACAATCACAACCTCTTAGTATGATACTTGAGTCTGTCACTAGGCCACGGAATGGGAATTTTTCACCTGGTTCTTCATTTAGCAATTGCACTACTTGTTTGGCATTTGTTTCAATTATCACTTGGTTCAAGCCTCTTTGAAGTATGATTGTGAGACCTTTATAAACTGCTCGTAGCTCGGCTTCTAGGCTAGCGCATCTCTCCATCTTGCCATAGCAACCACTTATCCATGCTCCCTTTACATCTTGAAACAGCCCTCTAAAGCCACCACTGCTTAACTTCCCGTAAACGCTGCCGTCTATGTTAAGCTTAATCCTCCCTGCAGTTGGACAAGACCACACAGTTAAATTCTCAGTTTGAAGAGGATTTGTAACATTGAAATTGAAAGCTTGGAAAATCTCCTTAGAATAATCATGGACGATTTTCACACTTTCCTGTGTACTAGTCAATTTGTTTTCAAAAATCATTTTGTTGCGATTTTTCCAAATAATCCAAAAAGAGATGATAAATAAATAAGGGAGGAAATTCTTCCCTTTCACGTTCATTTTGATCCGATCTTTAAAAAGCAAAGCAAGTATTTTATGGTACCACACTCTTGATTAAAAACATGATTCCAAACACATTCAGCTTTAGGACAGAAACACAGAAGATGGTCTAAGTCTTCCACATCATCACAGCTAGGGCATTTCGGATTATCTGTGAGGCCCCTGATTGTTCTCAAACTATTAGTCAATACTTTCCCATATAAGACTAGCACTACAATAAAATTGAATTTTTACGGCTTGCAATGCATGCCGTAAAAACTCTTTCACGACATACACACAAATGTTGTTATATGACATGTCGTGGAAAGTTGAGCGTCATTTACGGCATGTAGGTAAAGTTGTAAAAAGTAATAAATTAAACATTAACGACATACTTTGTATGTCGTATATAATTTTTTATGACTTTTTTGTCATGCCATAAATCATCATACTTTCCATGGCATAATTTTGCATGCCGTAGACGGTTATTTTTAATATATTTATTGCATGTTTTGTATGCCGTTTGTATGCTGTTTGTATGCCGTATATAATATTTTACGACATTTTCTTGCATGTCATAAATCATCACTTTTCATGATATAATTTTGTATGCCGTAGAAGGTCATTTAAAATATATTTATGACATAATTTGTATGTCGTATATAATCTTTTACGACATTTTCTTGCATGTCATAAATTATTACACTTTTTCATGACATAATTTTATATGCCGTAGAAGGTTATTTTTAATATATATATATATATATATATATATATAGGAATATAACCTTGTCTAACAGTATGTAGATAGTAGCTTAGAAAATGCAACCTGTTAACAAACCAAGCAGAAGCAACAACTATGAAGTAAGCAAAAAAATCTAATATCCATATACCAAACAACCTGCATACTAACTTTCATCCTCAACTTTCATCGTATCAAGCTAATAACAACCTCAAACATACAAACTAAGAAAAGTATTCAAATCATAAGATTCACTAATCTCTAAAATACGACTTTAAACATCCAAAAAGTAAAACTACAAATCGTAAATCAATTAGTCTAATATTTAGTCCAAGAGAATGAATTGACTAGGCCATGCAATTGTACTTCCTATTGCACCTTAAAGATCATACATTTCATGAGTAGAATGAAACAACGGTACGTTGACTGTTACGTGGTTCACCTATACTTTCCAACACATAGGTCCAAGAGTCGCATGATGCACCTTTGACTTGGGATCCCTTGATGCAATTTGGCCTTCTGCAACCACCAAGTTTGTCCCCTTCCAATGCAACAACTTGCATTTGACATTCTCTAAGCTTGACACACCATTACTTTGATCCTACAAAAATTAAGAGTATATAAGCATACTGCATAACATTCATCCCATTTACCAAGTATTAGTTCAACAAAGGAAATGAAAATGTCAAAATCCTTCAAGGAGAACTCACTTATATATGTCATCAATGTCAGAAAAGAAAATTTCAACCTGATGAATATATATTTTGAAGTGGTCACACTTATGAGTCTACTAAACTAGATAAATTTATAAAAACTAAATAGACATTCTAATTCAAGTGGATATCTAATAAGTCCCTCAGTTCTTCACTAAAGAACACAAGAAGATTTTGGAGTCCTAATTATGAGAGTTGTATTAAAAAAAAAAAAAAAACACACACACACACACACACACATAGATCTAAAAGTATAAAAAGAACAGAGTAGAAGCAGAGCTATAGAGGAGGTGAGATAGAATGAGAAAATCCAAATGGTTGTTTGTTGAAATCACTCATCTTCTCAAGAACCCAGATGGGATGTTGAGAAAAAAAGGTCCAAATGGATTGAATCAAACAAGAAATTGAGAAAACTGAGAAGCATAGTTCCAAACTCAGACCTATTGCTTCCAATTATATGTGGCAAAGAAGTGTAGAGATAGTATGAGAGAGGGAAAAGAACAGAGGACACAAGATCAAGTACAGCTAAAAACTATAGCACATTAATATAATAAGACCAGAAGAACAGTTGAAACTGCATTTGGCTCTAGATAGGGGCTGAAATTGTATATAGCTCTGCATTTTGAAGATTTTTTATTCTTTTCCTCATATTTATTGTCATTTACTATTACTACTACTAGTTATATTTATTTAATTTTCAATGAATAGAGTACTAAAATTGGTTTAAGGATTGTTCTACCAAACCATGCTATTTTAATAACAGATTTTTCAAACTCAAAGTCAAGCAATTTGGAATTTGTTTTCCAAACCCATGTTATAACGATTCTGGTTTAGACCCGACCCATCTTGCATTCCGAACTCGAGTTTCATGATTTTGTATTGTTGTTCTAGCCTTTTTCCTCTTATTTCCCATTGAAATTGAGTATTGGAGTGCCTTGGTTCTGTTTGGAACAAGTTAGTTCCTGGTTGGTTCAAATTGTTGTTGTCCAGATTTTGACTTCTTCGCTCGAGCGAGCTTTGTGAACTCCCAATACTTTTGCAGGCCTGCAGAGATACATGGAGGGTAGTGTTCTTCGCTCGAGCGAGACTTTCTGCGCTCGAGCGAAGGTCTTCTATCTGTAAAACTTCTGCAAATGTATATTTTGTGCTCGAGCGAAGCTTCTTGTGCTCGAGCGAGGTGAGTTATTTGTGTCTGGTCACTTGAGCGATAACTCTTGCGCTCGAGCGATAACTCTTGTGCTCAAGCGAGCTGCGCGTATATCAGTTCGCAGAAACGCCTTTTTACATCACTTTTTGACATCTTTTCTCTCAAAAGCCCTATACCGACTCTCTCTCTCTCTAGAACACAACTTCTCTCTATAAATACACCTAGATCAAGGATTTCTCTACCCTACTCTCTTTGATAAAAAGATAGAGCATTCCTAGAGCTCTGTTTTGATTTGAATAAAGCTTGGTTTCAGTATTTTTGAAGTTTCTCCCTTGCTCCCTTGGTCTTCTAAGTTTGAGGTAGGGACTTTCTACACTATTCTATGAGTTTTAACTTAGTTATTTGTCGATGTATAAGAAATATTAGAACGTATGGTGATTTTGAACAAACCTAGGGTTTTGGTTTAAAATCAAAAGAGGGTTTTTCGAATGAATGTAATGGAAATGGTTATGGTTATGGTTATGGTTATGGGAGTAGATATGAACTTGAATTGTGTTAAAATAGTTGATTTTGGTATTTGGTATGAACTTCAGAAAAATGGGAGTTTTGCCCTAAAATGACTCAATTGATTATTTTGTATAAATAATGGCTCAAATGATTATTTTGTATAAATAATGAAATTGGTATTGAAAGTGTGAAATTGGGAGGTTGCTTACATGAATGGTGTAGTTGGATTTGTTTAATCTCCCACCTATGGAAGTTAGGATAATTTATCTGTTGTGAAGATTGTATATCTATTTAGAAATATCTGTCTTGGGCTATCAATGGAGGATAGTTATGATTGCTGTAGAAATTGCATGAGGATTAGGTGAATTGAAACTAATCACTTAGCCATTGTCACCGAATATGATTATGAATTGTATACATTGTATATGTATGATATTTGGGAGGAGAAAGGGGGATGTACTCCATGTTTGGGAGAAGAAAGGGGATGGACTCCATTAAATTAAGTTGGCCTGTGTGTCCAGGATGAAAGTCCCGATAACCGCACGTGTACATGGGTGCCGATTCCCGTGGACGAAATTTTTGTAAAATGGCAAGTAAATTTAATTGTATGTTAATTATATTGGTTGGAGGCCTATGGGGTGTATTTTTTGTTTGGTTGATTAAATGAAATGGGTATAACTAATGAACTGAGATAAAATGGATTGAGATGTAAGTTTGGCATAACTTGGTTTTGGAAAAGAGTTGTAAAAGATTTTGTCATTTGAGCATTGAACATGTGCATTATACTTATATCTTTGTTAAGATTCATATATTGTGCTAGATTGTCTCTACTTGGACTTGGCTCACCCTACTTGGAAAAATAATTTTCAGGTGCTGGTGACATGTCTCCTCCAAGGGACTTAGCTTGGGAGGACTTGGGAGCTGAAGGCTCTGTTTTGTTATTTTGTATTTGACATTTGTACAAGCCTAGGGCTTTATATGTATGGAGCTTAAGACTCTCTCTTTTGTTGTAACCAAGCATAGTCTTGGAAAGCTGTAAGCCTGTAGGGCATTTATTGGTTGATCATGAAGTTGGTATCACATGTTGTAAATTCAGGTAGAGCTTATGAATGTATATCGCATATATTACATTTTTGTAATTTAACTTTGATTAATGAAAGCCTATTATTTTGTTTAAGTCACCTTGTATGAGTCATTCGCAGTTGAATATTTGTAATTATTTTTGGGGATGTTACACATGTTTTGAAAATATGATTTCACTAAAGTTTTGTTCTCAAACTATGACTTCAATCATAACAATTGAGACTTCTAAAAAGAGCATAACTTACTGTATTTAAACCAGTTGGAAGGTTTGCAATTGAAGAACCAGCACGTTTAGATATTTTCATAGCTTCAATGCTTCCAGTAACAGAACCAACTTCATTCACCTAAAAAACCCATAAAAACACTTCATTAAGCATATCGCTACCACAAAATTCCAACAATTAAAGACATAAGGAGTAGCTAAATGTTTTTTGAAAATATTATTTTCACTCACCGAAGTTAGAAGGTTGTCATGAGGAGTAGATTGGAGTAGATCGGAGCTTCTTTGGGAGGGATTGGTACCCTACACTTAAAGACAAACATGCAAGTGATTTAAATATAAAATAACAAATGATTTGAATCAAAATTTACTTGAATTAAATCATCAAACATTATATTATCATGTTTAGCTTTTCCTCTTACATCATTTTGCCTTCTTTCTTTGATAAACATGGCTCTTATCTCATCGAGTTGTTGTTCTAAGTCCAGCACCTTGCCTTCAAGTCTTCTCATGTGCTCATTTTGGTGTACTTGTGCATCAACCTTAGATGGTAATGCCCCAAAAATCGCATCATCTTTTATAGATTTTGGACCCTCATCAGTAGAAGAGTTATGAAGTTCTTGAACCTTTTTCTGAAAATATAAAGCATGTTAATACATATATATATATATATATTGTTACCATAGTTGCATCAAGCACTTCATTCGTGGATTTTCCTTCCTTCGTCGTATGCCCTTTAATCCAAACATCAACTCTTGATATGGATAATGGTGCTCAACTTTCTCTTCTCTAGAAAATAAAACAGAAAATGAAAATCAACATGATTAAAATGATTTCAAAGTAACCGTACTTCATACCCAATTTACAATACTACTTGAATCACTCTTAAATTTACCATTTCATCCTCTAATCGTGCATAACCTTTACAACTCATGGTGTGTAAGAGGGTTTGCTTTTTCCTCATTGCTTTAAATCTTTTACTCTTTGCTTACATATACAAAAGAAGAATGTCATAATTTATATGATTAATAATTCATAATTGAATCACTATGAGAAAATTTGGTGGTCTAATTAGTTCATAAAAACTAGAGAGTTTCTATGAGGAAACTTACCTTAAATTCTTTGGAAGTTCGTTGTTTCACAAATGCTTTCCATTCAACTATTTCTACATTATCAGGTTTGGTGAGGACAATACTATGTGTAGCTTAGCACTCTTACCAAGAGGTCTTATTTTTTGTGATAGTTCAGATTTGTGTGAGTGCCATAATTTACCAAACTTTTGCATGATGTATTTCCTATAGCAATCATGTATTTGAATCTAAGCTGCATTTGCATTTAAACAAAAATTTAGTGATTAGGAAAAAAACTTGAGTTGATAATATAATAATGAATTAAATAAATATATGTTACCTTCATACAAGCCCATAGCTTGTCTTTAACCTCTTCTGGAATATTAGGCCATCTCTCTATGGTTATTGGCACCATCTCTCGTGCCAAGATCCCTTCTAAAGTCGATAGTTTAACTGACTCAAGGCCCACAGGCTAATTCCTTTCATTGAAGTCAATTTCATCACAATTTTGTTTTCCTTTGTCATGTATCTTTAACTTTGATGCCCCCCTAGTTCTCTTCTTTGGTACTTGAGTGGAGTCTGCAACTCCTTCCATATCAAGTGATTCAACATGTGGAGAAGTAGAACACTCATCTAAAATTCTGAATGATGCATTTCTTCTGTCATCCATTGTCGCAGCAATTATGGCTTCACGCTCCTTCCTAATTCTTTCTCAGTTTTTTTTAACTTATGTCAATACACAAGGAAAAATAAGAAATAATGTGGACAACAATTGGTTATAAATTCAATTTTATGTTAAATGAGAAATAAAGTACCTCTCCACTTATCTTGCTAGTTGACAATTTCATGATTCAACCGTTAATAAGAAAATGGGCATTCACAATAACAATCAGATCAGCAACAATAAACCTGAGTCATTGCAGAGATAAGATTATCTAGCAAGTTAATTTTGAGTTGGAACTGTATGATTTAAGCCTGAGTGTTTCTAATCCTGTCATATTACCACATGTATTATTACAATAAGCCATATTGCAAAATATGACATGAATGAGGAGCTGGTAACCTATGTTTGCACGCCAGCAAAAAGACAAGAAAGTGATACATCATCAAGCTATTCAAATCCCTATCATCCATGAAGGGTACAATTCTAGAGACCAAATTGCATTCCTTAGGATAACATTGAGATGTCTAATTTTTTATTCATTTATAATTATTTACATATTTTTTAACAAAATCTCAAACTTTCATCCTACCTTGACAGCTTGTCGCTGGGTAATGTAATTGGTAGACTCCAGCAGCTTTGAGTTATACTTTGCGAAGAACTAGCAGTAGAAATTGTGAAGAATATCAAGTTCTAGCCAACCAAAAATTCAAATAAAACAACCACCACAACGATGAAGATGATGACGGTCATGCTTGAGTTGATAAACAAATAACCATGTGAAAAATTTATGATCTCTGTATATCTATCACAAGATATACAAGTAACATGCAATAATTCCTTATACACGTTAGTTTAATTATCCACATCGAATAGCACTCACAGGCCACAACTCTATTTATATTGACTTAATCTCAAGCACATAAAATGTGCAATATATCAGTACTTCAAGCATGTGTCAAATAGTTCTATAAGTATGAAATGAACTTGCAATACTTGTACAAGTTAGTTTAAACCTCATTAACTAGCACCACTACTCCACTTATATTGACTTATTCCCAAGCACATAAAAATGTGCAATATTTGAGCATGCTATCATAGGCTACTGCACAAATTAAGGGAAAAACCTATAATGTGTTTGAGATTTTGCATAAACCTAAGTGTTTCTAATCCTAGGCTACTGCAAAAATTAAGAGAAAAAAGGAATTCCAGAAGTAATGTTTCAGAGGCTAAAATAGAAAAAGGTTACACAAAAAATACGCCAGGAGTCTACAACATTAGATGTCACAGACCCAAAACAAAGCTAACTGGGCATTAAGAGAGCTAAAACACAACCAAAATGACCAAGAGATATTGACAGAGACCACAGTGCAGACATGCAGAGCACAAAATGCTAGAAAAGGCAGAGCAAAACTCACTCACATGCACACATACACTCACACAAAAAGACCCAAAAAGAAAAACAAATAAATAAAGAATATAGCAAGACTACTACTTTCAGATAGAAATGGCAGAAGAACTTCCAGAAACAAACCTAAGTGAACACATCAATTTTGACTTCTCTTCTAAGCTATCTTTCCACTGTTAATTTTCTTTTAGTGTGCTGGATGCTTCCTAATGAAATAATCTACATCGATAGTGCTTTTTAGAAAATCTAAACCCAATGTTTGAAATTCACTGTTTTACAAATTTTGAACCTTCTTTCCTTATGTAGGTAGAATTAAAGCATAGCAGAAATGTTTTTGTCAAACAAATCTTTATAAGCCAAACAATAAATCTTTATAAGCCAAGCAATAAATTCTTGATAATATTGATTTCAAAGACAGCACAATATTCACCTTACATGTATATTCACTTATATTAACTTCAAAAAATATAGTTAGTGAAATTTTATATAAAGGAAAAAAACAAAAAGAATGACTAGTAAAGAAGAACCAGTCAAGCCCAATAAGCATTCGGTTATATGAAAATTAAATGTTCTTACTTCTCATTAATCAAGCAACACTTCCACACCCTCACAATCCATCCTCACGTAGTGCTCATCTTCATCATTAGTATTTGCACCAAGTCTAGATGCATCTAAAGATGCAGATGGCATATAGGCATCTTCATCATACATATCCAAATCACAAAAGCCTCTTGAAGGTGCTTTAAGTACAACTTCCCAACTAGATGTATCACTATCCCTCAAATAGAACACTTGTTTTGCATGTGATGCTAGAATGAATGGATCTCTCTCAAATGGATTTCGTCCTTGTTGGAGGTTGACCAATGTAAATCCATCTTTTACTTTGACATCGTTTCCAGTAGTTTCACAGTCACATTTAAATAGAGGAACTTGAAATTTGTAGTAATCTAACAAAATTATGTCTCTGATAACCCCATAAAAACATATTTTTTCAATAACTTGTGCAATGTCTTTCTTACTAGATCGACAAATAGTTTCTGCTTCAATGGAAACACCACTATTTTGTGTGGATCTTTAGACATCACTTGTATGAATGCAATGCCCATTAATGACATAGCCCAAATAAGACGTTGCATGCTTTCTTGGGCCAACTACAAGCCATTTCAATGTATCTAAACCTTATTACCACATGATTCAATCTTTGCTTTCAACCACTGAGAAAAAGTGTCCATTTGTCTAGAATGTAGTAGAGCAGCATCCCTCAAGAAACGTCTATCCAAAAGCTTAAACTCCTCCGCGTGCATTCTAATAAGGAAGGCAGATTGTGAGATAAATATATCATGTAAACACTCAATTAGTAATAGATATTTATGTTATCATACTTACTCTAAACATGGTTGGACTTTAGAACTATTTATCAATACACAACAATGAGAAATTTATAACATATCATCAGGTATCGTGATTGAATCCCCCAAAGTAATCGGGCGTCCTTCTAGTATTGCTTTCATTTTCAAATTCTTCATTGTGGTTATGTCAAGCACCTATTTTGGCTGCTTGCTTCATGTACCCACTACAAAATTGCATGCACTCTTCAGCTATATAGCATTCCGCTATGCATCCCTCAGGTCTTGCACGATTCCTAACATATCCCTTAAGTATCTTCATATATGTAGACCATAATATAATTAATATTCAGTTAATAGATTTTTTGACAAATACATCAATAGATATACATAATAAAAAATGATATACACCTCACCTTTCAAATGAGTACATCCAACGAAATTGCACTAGTCCAAATATGTGAGGTTCTCGTCCTAGATAGATTGTCAAGTGAACTATAATGTCAAAAAATGATGGAAGGAAAAACCTTTCCAACATGCATAAAGTCTCAGCAACATCTTCTTCGAGTAGTTCTAATTTATTCCTATCAATCACTCTTTGACATATTGATTGAAAAAAGTGCTCAATCGGAATATTGCACTCCTTGGTCCCTCTGGTAAAAGTCTTCTCAACGCTACTAACAATACCTGTTGCATCAAGACGTGACAACCATGTGACTTGAGGCCTATCAGCTTGCACTCTTCTAATGAAACACAATTACCAATATTGGAGCTATAACCATCGGGCAACTTTAAATCATGTAACCTAGAACAAAAGATCTGCTTCTCAACTTTTGAAAGTGTATGTGATGCCGATGGCAAATAAAAATGAGGCCCTCTGTCCTCCACATGCAATTTGTGTCTAATGCCCATTTCTTCCAAATCTTTACGAGCTTTAAGGCTATCCTTTGATTTCCCCTTCACATTCAATAGTGTGCCAACGATACTTTTGTAAATGTTCTTCTCAATGTGCATTACATCCAAGTTATGATGCAAAAGTAATGCCTGTAACATCAATGAAATATTCATTCTTTAAAAAATAAGAATAACAAATTCAACTAATTTTGAAAATAGGAATTCTACTTTCTTTAGACTTACATCCCAATATGGTAAATTGAAAAATATGAACTTCTTCCATGGTTGAATGCAAACTAGCTCTTTTTCTTTGATGATCTAGGACTTTTTCCTTTTTCACTCCTTTGTTGCTTTTCCCAAATTATTTTCAATGTCTTTAACTACATCAAAAACATCAGATCCATTTAATGGTTTAGGCTTCCCTCAAGTTCTTGATTTCCATCAAACCAACTTCTTTGCATCCAAAATGGATAGTCGGGTGCAAGAAATCGCCTGTGGCCCATGTACACAGTCTTTTTACTATTACTCAACCATTGTGAACACTTGTTAGTACTACATATTAGACAAACAACTTTTCCCTCTATGGTGCATTCAACTGAGTTTCCATAAGCTGGAAAATCATTTATTATCCACATCAAAATAGTCTTCAATTAAACATGGAGTTGTTGGCTGCACCATAAGCCCTGACACCAATAGTCCATAATTCTATTAGGTCTTCTACAAGTGGCTCTAGATAAACATCTATGTTGTTGACTGGTTCCTTTGGCCCTGGAATTAGAAATGTCAACATGATATTTTCCTTTGCCATGTATAACCATAGGGGAAGGTTATATGAAACTAACATCACTGGCAACAACTATACTTTGAGCTAAGATTGGCAAAATGATTAAACCCATTTGCTGAAAGACCAAGTCTATGATTTCATGGATCTGATGCAAAAGAAGGCCACTTTTGATCGATTGATTCCCATGCCAATGAGTCAACTGGATCTCTCATCTTGCCATCTTGGCTTTTGTGAGAGGAATGCCATGTTAATTGCTTTGCCCTCTCTTGTAACTTGAATATCCTTTTAAATCTTGGTATTATTGGAAAATATCGCAACACCTTCGCAGGAACCCCCTTTTTAATCTTCTTAGTGCGTTTATCTACTTTCCAACGTGAACAATTGCATTTTGGACATGTCTCCTTAATGTTACATCCCGCCAAATTACCTAGACATAATTGCCTATCAAGAGGAAGTCTCAAGGAAGGGAGGCTAATAGAACATTCTGGAAGCTCTTGGAAGACTTGAGAAAATATTGAAATATGGTACATAATTCTATAATGTACATTGAAGGATCTAAGAAAAGGTTCTAGAGTATTCAAGTGAATATTAGAGGGATTAAAGCAATAGAAGCTTCTAAAACCTTCTAGAGAAATGGAGGTGGTAAAAGATCTTTGTACCTACTTCTAGAATGAGGTAGATGTTTGTATAGATATATTTAGGGAGACTTCTATAAGCCTCTTGTAGGATAAGGAAAGCTTCCATAAGAAACTTCTCCATAGTCCTTTTTCTTGTATGCTCTGGAATATTCTAGAGAAGGCTTAAGATGCATATAAATAAGAGAGGGGCTCATTTGCTTCATCAATGATCCAAGAGTTGTAAAGCTCTCTCAAAGGAATACAAAAGGCATTCTCTCAAACTCTCATTGTCTTCTTACTTGTCTTTCTTGCTAGTTTGTGAGTTAGGCTGACTTAGCATCATCAAGTGAGGCTTAAGATTGCTAAATGCCGCACGGATAGCTTGGAAACAACCAAAGCTGTGACACATGGTATCAAAGCAAGTTAGTGACAAGAGAAGAAAAGGCAACACGTCTTCCGGTGCTGGAAAGACTACGGTGACCGAGCAAACCCATGGAAAGGACAACACTGGTAGGGCAAGAAAGGATAAGTTGCGAGATGCACGTGATGTTGCGACAGCCATGGAGACTCGGCTGGCTAAGGTAGAGCTTGTTGTGGGCGATTCGGGGGAACGCCTTGATGTGTTGGAACAAAGCTTGGAGCAGGAGGTAGAAGGTCTCAGGAGAGAGATCAAAGGACTCCATGATGGCATGCTTTCCACCATCAACTCCGTGGTGCATGATAGCCAAGTTGCCAATGATTCCTTCCAAGCTAAAGTGTTGAAGATGCTCGAGAGCTTCGAAGCCTGCTTAGAGGAGGTGCACCAAGATGTGGCAATGTGCAAGAAGGCCATAGCCGGAGGAGCTGTGACCATGTCGGGGACATCTAAGGTGGAGGTGCTAAAGCCAAAGCCTTTTGACGGGAAGAGAGATGCCAAAGAAGTGGACAACTACCTGTGGCATATGGAAAGATACTGCGAAGCGATGGCAGTGACCGAGGAAGATGCTAAGGTACAAACCGCAGTCCTTTACCTTGCTCATACAACAACCCTATGGTGGCATTGCCAACATGCTGACATTGAGAAAGGTACGTGCACCATATACACTTGGGAAGACTTTAAGAAAGAACTTAAGAAACAATTTTATCCTGAGGATGTGGCCTACCAAGCAAGGAAGAGCATGAAAAATCTTAAACACACAAAGTCTATTCAGGACTATGTAAAGGAATTCTCTACTCTTATGCTTGAAGTCCTGAGTATGACTAATGAAGAACTACTCTTCAATTTCTTGGACAACCTACAACCATGGGCGGAGCAAGAATTGCATCGACCTGTAGTGCAAGATCTTGCCTCGGCCATGGCAGTGGCAGAATTGCTTATTGAGTACAAACGTAGAGATTGCAAGGCTAAGACATCCAAGGGTGATCCTAATAGAAGTTCTAGTGAAAGAGAAGAATATGAGGTTGAAGGCATCCGACGCAAGGAAAGGCACGGCAAGCCTTCAACTAGCAAAGAGGGCAAGGGCAAGGACAAGGTCAGATAGAACATGGAGAGATTCAAACCTAAGACCAAGTGCTTCCTATGTGACGGGCCACATTGGGCAAGAGAGTCCCAAGAGGCAAGCCCTCAATGCTATGATTGAAGAACGAGAAAAGGTGGAGACTCCATAAATAGGATCTCTAAAGCTGCTTGGTGCCATTGAATCGAAGCCTACTACATTGACCCAATGGGATAAGGGTTTAATGTACGTGGATGCCAAGATCAACGGGAAGGCAACCCAAGTCATGGTAGACACAGGCACGTCGTACAACTTCATCAAGGCAGAGGAGGCCAAGAGGCTTGGTCTTAAACTTGACAAGGGTCAAGGATTGATGAAGACGATGAACACCAAAGCAAAGCCCATAGATGGCATGGCTCGAGGGGTTGAGCTGCACCTTGGTGGGTGGCACGGAAAAGTCAATTTTTTGATAGCATCACTCGATGACTATGACGTGGTCCTAGGAATGGAATTCTTATGGGAGTTCAACGTAGCACTGTTACCTCATAACAACACTATAGAAGGTGGGCCTTGCATGATCCCAATGGTGAATAAGCTAAATGCTAAACTCAAACTTCTGTCAGCTATGTATATCAAGTAAGGGACGAACAAGAAAGAAGTAGTAGGCATTGCCAAGAAAATGACTGGCTCTATAGAAGATAGTCCACCAACATGCACAATTGTTAAGTCATCAATAAGGCAAGTGGACAAGGCAAATCTAAGAAAGCACAAGTCAGTGAGAAATCCTACGACTTTGAGAAAGAAGGCGCGACGAGGGCGTCGCGAACATGAGTGGGGCGAGAATGTCACGTCCCACCAAATTACCTACACATAATTGCCTACCAAGAGGAAGTCTCAAGGAAGGGAGGCTGATGGAATATTTTGAAAGCTCCTGGAAGACTTGGAAAATATGGGAATATGGTACATAATTCTATAATGTACATGGAAGGATCTAAGAAAAGTTTTTAGAGTATTCAAGTGAATATTAGAGGGATGGAAGCAATAGAAGCTTCTAGAACCTCCTACAGAAATAGAGGTGGTAAAAGATCCTTGTACCTATTTCTCGAATGAGGTAGATGTTTGTATAGATATTTTTAGGGAGACTTCTAGAAGTCTCTTGTAGGATAAGGAAAGCTTCCATAAGAAGCTTCTCCATAGTCCTTTTTCTTGTATGCTCTAGAATATTCTAGAGAAGGCCTAAGTTGCCTATAAATAGGAGAGGGGCTCATTTGCTCCATCAATGATCCAAGAGTTGTAAAGCTCTCTTAAAGGAATACAAAAGGCATTCTCTCAAACTCTCATTGTCTTCTTACTTGTCTTTCTTGCTAGTTTGTGAGTTAGGCCAACTTAGCATCATCAAGTGAGACTTGAGATTGTCTAAGTGCTGCATGGATAGCTTGGAAACAACCAAGGCTGTGGCATTAAGCTCTAAATCTTTTCTAAACAAATAACAATCATTCATACAAACATGTATTTTCTCATATCCTAGATCAAAGGCTTTGAGCATCTTTTTTGCTAATTATACAGATTTGACAAGCATGTTATCTTCTGGTAGCATATTCGACACTATTCGAAGAAGTTCATCAAAGCTTTCATCAGAATGATCATGTGCAGCTTTATGCTCGTATAAAGCAACAATTGCTGAGAATTTAGTTTACTTTGTACACCCTAGATATAAAGGAGTTTCAACATCTTCTAATGATTGTGTTAATTCTCTCTCTCTCTCTCTCTCTCTCTCTCTCTCTCTCTCTCTTCTCTATCTCTCTCTCTACTTTCACTTGTAGACTCCGCAAAATCATCATCTTTTAGATGCACGTCTCTGAACATCTTATATGTATTTGAAATTTCAACATCTTCCTGATGTAACGATGCACTTAGTTATTCCTCGTGAAGGAACCAAGATGTATATTTAGGATCCATCCTTTCCATGTCCAAGTGCTCATACACAATCTCGCAAAATTTGTGAGATAGATTTCGACAATTTGAATAAATAAGGGATGGCTGTATTTTGCCGATGAAGGATTGTAACTCGGAGATGTAGGGCTGTAGCTTAGCGAAGTTGGACTGTAACTCGGAGATGTTGGACTATAGGTAGGGGAGGGAGGGCTATACGGGGGTGAGTGAATTTCTAGAATATATATATATATATATATTCTAGAATTGCTGTTTTGTTCTTTATGATTCCCAAAGATATAAAGCACAACAAAATTGCAAACAATCATTGAGAGCCAATCGACAATTTTTATAAAAACCTAGAATTATTGTATCTCTAATTGCACATAAAAATACAGATGATAGGACTGAACGATAAAACAAAGAATCTGAGGCAACATTAACATTTATCAACACAATACATCAAAATGTATACAAATGCATCACATGCTTGACCTATATATGCATACATACATAGAGAGAGAGAGAGAGAGAGAGAGACTTGAGCGAATCTTCCTCCGATCAGTCCTAGAAACTCCCCAAGAAAATCAAATCTGTGGCTCATAATCGAAATCGAACTCCAAGCTCAAAAGATATCGGTGGTGATCGAAGGGACAGTGGCTGGTGGTGGTGCTCGTGTGTTTGTGTGAGATGCCAATGGAGAGAAAAAAAAAAGAAGAAGAAAAAGAAGAAGAAGAGAGAAAAAGAGAGAGAGAGAGAGCGAACTGAACTAGGGTTAGGGTAAGTGAGAATGCAATGCAAAACTGTGTGACTTAACAATATTAATTATAAAAAAAATCTAGAGGGTAAAGAATGTGTAACTTTAACAATATTAATAAACAAAAAAAATGAATAGAAATTTTAGATAAAAAGATTTTAAGTATAAGTTTATAAATTATTTTTGCATTAAAAAAATGTAGATTATTAGTAGAATATCTAGTTTATTGGGGGGGGAAAATTGTCATATCTACTAGAAATTTATAAATATCTGAGAACATCTAGAATTGTTTTTTTTTTTATCATTTATAATTAAAATATAATTCATAAAAAAAAAAACAAACAAACAAACACTTACTGAGATTTATAAGATTATGACTTTTTGAGAGTGAAAATAATTTTATTTTATTTTATTTTTTTTTCTAGTAAGAGTTTTCACGACATACTAATGCATGTCATGTAAAGTTATGATATATTATGACGTAAATTGCATGTCATCTTAAGTATATATATTCCACGGTATATTTTTTTGTAAGCTGTGAAAGTATTGTTTTCACGGCATATTTTTGTATGTCATAAACATATAAATCAATGTCATTTTTTAATTTCTATAAAAGAATCACTAAATTCAAAAAAAATATATATAATTTAATATTTTACGACATGAAATATATGTTGCTTTAAGTGCGAATATTTTAACATATTTTTGTATGTCATGAAAATATACATTTTTTATGTCATACTTTTGCATGTCATAACAAAATTGGATTGAATTATTATTATTATTATTATTATTTTTTATTTTATTTTATTTTATTTTTTATTTTTTATTTTTGCAGAAGTTTTCACGACATGCATTAGCATGTCGTGTAAAGTTATATATATTTTTACGGCATACTTTTACATACCATAAATATATAAATTAACGACTTACATAGTATATATGCTGTTATTAAAAAAATATTAACGGCTTGCAAAATAAAAAATATCATAAAATATACTAACTACGACATGCATTCAATGCATGCCGTAAACATGATGCCATAAATAGTTAATTTTGTTGTAGTGTAGCCACATAAAGCTTTTAAGCTTTTGGGGAAGTTTTAGTTTCTAGATCCAACTCTAATCACCATCCTGATTCTCATGATTTACAAGTAAATTATAAGCACTAGATGTAGAGAATTCTCCATCAGGAGACTCTTTCCATCCCGGCCTGTCCTTTCCAGAATTTCTTCTAGGTGGGTGTAATTTCAAAATTTCCAAAACCATGGGTGTAGGAAAGAATTAAACATCAGGTTCAAATTCGACTCTCCATGCTCATCAAGCAAAGGAGTCCACAGTAAGACTCGGAGTTGG
Source organism: Camellia japonica (assembly GCA_030407325.1). NCBI lineage: Eukaryota > Viridiplantae > Streptophyta > Magnoliopsida > Ericales > Theaceae > Camellia > Camellia japonica. Next base: position 42,108,306 of record JAPPVO010000014.1, read on the forward strand.
CTTCTTGGTTAGTGGGAAAATTGAAAACCTTTCCCAAGGCTTTTTCTCCATACCACCAATCTTTCCAAACTCTCACTTTAGTGCCCCTCCCTAAATTCCATTTAACTCCCTTGGTAAGGAGTTCTCTAGTATTCATGATGCCTCTCCATGTGTGGGAGGTTAATTTACGCTTTCTCTTGCTAAGAAAGGATTGGTGCCCCAAGTATTTGTGTTTGAGAACCTCCACCCATAACCCATCCTCATCTTTCAACATTTTCCATCCCAATTTGGACAAAAAGGCTAGGTTCTGATCTCTAGCCCTCTTAATCCCAAGCCCACTATCCTTTTTCATTTTGCAAACTTGGTTCCACTTTATAAGATGAACCTTCTTCCTTTCAAAGGTATCCCACTACAACAAAACTAACTATTTATGGCTTCAACTTTATAGCATACATTAAATGCATGTCGTAATTAGTACATTCTACGATATATATATATATATATATTTTTGCAAGCCGTTAATGGTTTTTCAATAACGACATACATACCATGTAAGTCGTTAATTCATATATTTATGGCATATAAAAGTATGCCGTAAAAATATATATTTTCATGACTTAAAAAATATGTCGTAAAATGTTTGCGCTTAAAATGACATACATTTCATGTTGTAAAATATTATAACTTTACACGGCATGCATTAACATGTCGTGAAAACTTCTGCAAAAAAAAAAAAAAAAAGAATTCAATCTGAATTTTTCTTATGGCATGCAAAAGCATGCCATAAAAAAATGTATATTTTCACAGCATACAAAAATATGTCGTAAAATATTTGTACTAAAGACGGCATACATTTCCTGTCATAAAATATTATAACTTTACACAGCAAACATTAGCATGTCGTAAAAACTTTTATTAAAAAAAATTTCAATCTGAATTTTTTTTTTTTTTATTTAAAAAAGCTAACAATTTCCAACCAAGCTTCTCACCTTAAATTTTCCTAATTGAGGACAATGTAAAAAATAATTTATACATTATTTTATAGTTTAGTGTCCCTTTTAAGGGATAATTGTACCAAGTGAGATTTTGGGGAAAAAAAATTGCATATTCATGAAAAAGTTTATAATTTTAATGATTAATATTTATATGGCTTTTCACTAATTTGTAATTATTTTTTTAAATTATCTTGATTTGATATTTTCCCTTCTTTTGATAATTTATTTATTTATTACTTTTTAATGTGCCTAATCTGAATACAACTAAAAATAAAATACTTATAAAATATATATAATAAATATAATATATATGAAATGTATTAAATTTTATATTTTTTTTTGAATTTAGTGATTTTTTTTAAAAAAATTAAAAATATTTTTATTTTAAATATATGTAAATTATTTGAATTTAAAAAGTAAAAAAATATATTTAAAACATTTAAAAACTTACAATAACTAAAACAAAAAAAGTCAAAAACATTATTTTAGGCCCTGTTCACCACTCTCCCAGACTCCTCTCATTCTATCTATACATGTTTTTGCCCCAAACTCTCTCTCTCTCTCTCTCTCTCTCTCTCTCTCTCTCTCTCTGCGTGCGAGCTCTCAAGCTCTCTTTGTTCTAGGCTATTTGAGGTATGTTCTTCGAGCATTGCCTTGATCGATCGCGCAACTTCACATGGCCTCACAATGTATGTCATTCGCTTTCTCTCCCAATCGATCAATTTTTCTTTGTCTCTCAATCATTTTTCCCCAAAAGCTTCGAATTCATCATTTTATTTGAAGTTAGGGTTTGGTGAGAGTCATGGAAATGTAGACTATGAAGCCAAATGCATTCTCAATCAATTGATCTCAAACCCTAACTAATCTCTACACGCTCCTCTGCATCGAACGATTTGACCTCTCTACAATCTCCTCTCTGATCACAAACTTGAACCAGTTGAAGCACTTCATCGATGATGCAAGTCCAATCCCTCAATCCTCTCCGATCCTTCTCTCTCCTTCTTCCAAGACTACCTTGAAAGGTATGATGTAATTCATTTTTATGTATTTATATACTTTCCTGTTGAATTTACTTTATTATGTATTTTTATATGATTTTTTTGTGGTTTAGTGGAGTGAATTGATTTTGAACTAGGTTGTATTCTGTTTTCTGTAAATTTTTTAGTTGAAGTGACACTTGAAACAATTCGAAATAAGTCAAATATTCAATTCAATTGATTTTGATCAATTTCATCACAAACTTTTCGAGGGATTTCCATAGTTTGCATTGTTTAAGATTGTATGGCATTAGTAACAAATTGAATCAAGATTGCTCTCCCTGCCAAGGAAAGCACACCAGTTTCCCAACCAATCAACTTACTTTGAAGCTTCTCCAAAATGGAGTTGAAATGATTTTTACTAACCCTGGTGTGAAGCAAGAGAACTCCAAGGTATTTCCCCAAATTTTGGGTCAATGGAATACCACACAGATTGCTCAGATCTTTAGCTCTCCTCCTTTCAATGTTAGGATAAACAAACATGTTGGATTTGTGAATGTCCACTCTAAGCCCAGAGATTTTACTAAACTCATTTAGCACTTCCAAAATGATGTTGCAGTTTGCACTGTCAACTTTAGCAAACAAGATCAAATCATCCGCAAAGAACAAGCGTAAAATAGTGGGCCCAATTTTTGACATTTTGAGACCCATCTACTCTTTTTTCTCCATCAGTGATAATCACTCAGCATTGAAATTGTACGGGGAGCAAATATTCGACACCACCTGTACTCCTCGCGTCCAAGCTGCGCCTTCCCCCGATCGACCTGCGAACACAATGAAGGTGAGCTACCCAGCGGTGTGTTGCCAGAAAACCCCTCCGACGGTCAAGTTAGCACACACTCAAAAAAAGAAAGAAGAGAAAGAGACGTTGTGTTAGTGTTTTTCTCATCAGAAGGTGTTCCATCCCCCGTATGGGGGGTGCAGTCATGCTTATATACTTTCTGCGCACTCCTCTGCGTCCATTCGCCTTTTGACGCGTGGCCCTACTTTGCCATCCTATTTTCCCACGTGTCAGTGCTAAAACGGCTAATCCCTACCTAACATGAACCGCCAAACGGGATTAGTGTACGATTTGCGGAACCTCTCTTCCGCGATGCCGTGCAAGATTTCCAACTGAGCTACTGACAGCGTAGCACCGTGTCCTGCCGACGCAGGCATTCCTTTTGACAAGTTTCCCTAATCGCTTCCCACCGAACAACACTCCAGCCGAGCTCTTCAATTTCGACGGCTCTCATGCCCAGTGGGTACTCGCTTGGAAGTCATATCTAACTCACTAAAGTGCGCTCTCCCACCGGGCTGACGGGCCAAGGTTACCCCGGAACAACCGGACCGGGGTCCTAACGCCAGGGGTCCTCGATGCCATGCTACCATGCAGCACTTCCAACCGAGCTACTGACAGCGTAGCACCGTGTCCTGCCGACGCAGGCGTTCCTTTTGACCGGATTCCCTAATCGTTTCCTACCGAGCAACACTCCAGCTGAGCTGTTCAATTTCGACAGCTCTCCTGCCCGGTGGGTACTCGCTTGGAAGTCATGTCTAACTCACTGAAGTGCGCTCTCCCACCGGACTGGCGGGCCAAGGTTACCCCGAAACAACCGGACCGGGGTCCTAACGCCAGGGGTCCGCTGATCACACAGACTAAACTCGGGCCAATAAGCTTGGCCCCTCTCAGCCCGGCCTGAGTGAGTTCGGTTCCAAGCCAGCTCAAGGAATCACCTTCTCTATTGCCCCTTAATCCCGTTTGCGCCAGCGTGACCGAGATTACCTTCCTCGACCAAAATCACTAATCAGCTCGGTTAGCGTTTCAACGTCACTTCTTATCATGACCCGAACCCGCCCCTATGGGTTAAGGACGTAACCGGCCAGTAATCCTGAGATTACCTACGGCCTCAAACCAAACCGGACATAACTCGTCAGAGTAAAGGGGCCAAACGGAAGCAAAATTTAAATCTTTGTTCATAAAGCTGTGCTTACAGGGCACATCATAACAAACCATACATAAAGATATTAATAACTCACATCAGACAATACGGTAGCATAAAGTTCTGTACAGACAGGATCATTCAAGTCTAGGTCAGCCAATCAAAACTATATACAAACATATCCAAAGTCCTCGCCAACATGACAAAATGACATAAGATAGCAAAAGGGCGAAGACGTGTCTCGTGCGTGAGATGCAAGGGTTGACTCTTCAAAACCTTGGTTGTTCCACACAAACTTCACTGAGGCTGGGTTGGGACCTCTCTTGGCTCACCTACAAACACATGAATGAGCGTGAGCGAAAGCCCAGTGAATAATATCAAATAAAGAAGGTACATTAGAACAACGTACATCAAACGACCTTGGGCCCAATTTGTATTTCTATTAGCATATATAATTACAAATTTAGGTCAAGTGACTGCAGTTCTGAACACATCATACGGCCCCAGGCCCAATTCGTTCGTGTCATACTGGCCTTTGGCCCATTTATTTTTTATTTAGATCCAACTGGCCTTTGGCCCATTCAAACTTTCATATCAAACTGGCCTGTGGCCCATTCAGACTTTCATATCAAACTGGCCTGTGGCCTGTTCAAACTTTCATGTCAAGCTGGCCTATGGCCCATTCAAACTTTCATGTCAAACTGGCCTACGGCCCATTCAAACTTTCATTCATGTCAGATTGGCCTATGGCCCATTCAAACTTTCATGTCAGACTATCATTCTCTCATTTGTGTCAAACTGGCCTTTGGCCCATTCATTCTCTCATTCGTGTCAAACTGGCCTTTGGCCCATTCATTCATGTCATACGGCCTCTGGCCCATTCATTTATGTCATATATGTCAAACCGGCCTTTGGTCAATTCACTTTACCATTCATATCAGACTGGCCTTCGGCCCATTCACATTTTCATTCATGTCAGACTAGCCTTCGGCCCATTCACATTTTCGTATCGAACTGGCCTTTGGCCCATTCGCTCTTTAGGCATAGCAAACGTTTGTCCAAAATTCAAATTAACAGACTTATAGGAAGCTAAGCAGTTGGACAAATAGCATATTCCAGATATCTTTATTAAGATACTACTCACAGTGATCGGTTGGTTGATTTGCCCTGGAGCTTGACCTTACACATCACATAACACATATGGGTCACAACAATTCAATCCGTTCTTAATTCACATATTCCTCTTTAGGCTTTATTCTTATCCCGTTAATTCATTTACAATGCTTAATGCATGCCTAAGAGTACTTAGAAGTGAAAGAGAACGGAAAACGAAACACAGAATGCACTTTCAAAATTTTCAGAAACAGGGTCCCCGCTCGAGCGTGGACTTCCTCGCTCGAGCGGACCCATGAGGCCTGCAAAAGTACTGGCTATGTCAAATTTATGCTCGAGCGTGAAGTCAGGCGCTCGAGCTGAAGGCCTCACTACATGGCTCCCCGCTCGAGCGTGAACTTCCCCGCTCGAGCGGACATCATGTCTGCAGAAAATACTGGGAGCTCATATTTTACGCTCGAGCGGCGGTTTCCCCGCTCAAGCGAACATTGAAATTTCTGGATTTTCCAGAACTTGTTCTTAAGCTTCAACTCGACATTTAAAGGCTCTAAACACATGATTTTGGCTCAAACTCCATGTATACATGTATCAACATGGTACAAACACCAAATCACAACATTATGAAGCTCAATCTCACAAATTAATCACATGCATGTCCCAATTTACATCAAACTCAGCTCCAACATAACAAACTCA
>JAPPVO010000014.1:42119047-42388186 GCA_030407325.1 Camellia japonica
GCCCTTCCCAGTTTGCCCCTAACTTTCCTTTGCCCGGCACCAGTGTGTTGCCCATTACCTTCCTTAAAACCCAGTCCCCGACTTTAAACGGTCTGGTGTGCACTGTTTCGTTGTACTTCGTGGACAATTCTTGTTGATATGCGGCCACATGGATTAACGCCTTTTCTCGACGTTCGTCGGCTAGGTCCAATTCTAGGGTGATGGCTTCAGAGTTCAACTCAGGCTCAAAATTTTCACTGCGGATGGTGGGCATGCCGATCTCCAATGGAATGACCGCCTCCATGCCATATGCCAGGGCAAAAGGGGTCTCCCCGGTCAAGTGTCTCGGGGTCGTCCGATATGCCCAAAGGACACTAGGGAGTTCCTCTGCCCATTTGCCTTTGGCTTTCTCCAACCTTTTCTTCAACCCATTGAGAATGGTCTTGTTTGATGCTTTGGCTTAGCCATTGCACTGCGGGTAGGTCGGGGTGGAATTGTAGAATTCTATCTTCAATTCCTCACAAAATTCTCTAAACAGCCATCCGTCAAACTGGGTACCATTATCAGAAATCAAAGCCTTGGGGACACCAAACCGTGTTATCACGTTTTGCCAAACAAACCGCTTAACGTCCTTTTCTTTGATGGTCGCTAAGGGCTCGGCTTCTACCCACTTGGTGAAGTAATCTATAGCCGCAATGAAGAACTTCCGGTTGCCTGAAGCTGTCAGGAGTGGTCCCACTATGTCCAGCCCCCACATTGCAAAAGGCCAAGGGCTTGTGAGGGGAAGAAGTTCTCTGGCCGGTTGTGAATTTGGTAGGCGAACTTTTGGCATTTTTCACATTTTCTAACATATTTCTACGCATTCACTTGCATGCACGGTCACCAGTATCCTTGCGAAATAGCTTGGTAGGCTAAAGATCTCTCCTCAATGTAACTTTCGCACATGCCTTCGTGGATCTCATAGAGGAAAGCCTTCATGCTGTTTCGGTGGACACACTTGAGGTACGGACCGGTGAATGACTTCTTATACAAAGCACCAGATGGAGAGAGCCAAAACCGCTCTACCTTCACCGGGATTTTATGTGCTTCCTTTTTGTCGGCCGGAAGGGTCCTTTCTTTCAGGAAAAGGATGATAGAATCCATCTAAGAAGGGCCAAGCTCGGTGCAGAATACCTCTGTCTGCTCCGAGTCCTCAATGCTAGGTCTTGGGAGAAACTCAATTAGGAGAGGCTGGGAGTTGATCTGTCGAACATGGAAGCTAGGCTGGCTAACTCATCCGCTCGGCCGTTTTCTTCACGACCAATTTGTTGGACCCGTATTGCTTAGAATTCCTTGATATGTTCTCTCACAAGAGCTTGGTATTTGGCCATTCTGTCATCTTTGGCTTTGTACACTCCAGATACTTGGTTTACAACAAGTTGGGAGTCGCTGTAGACCATCAGCTCGGATGTGCGCAATTGGAGCGCGCTTTTAAGCTTGGCCAGCAGTGCTTCGTACTTGGCCTCGTTGTTTGACGCTGGAAATCCAAGTGTGATAGAGTGTTCGATGGTTAGACCGTCCGGCAAGATCAAAATTATGCCCAGCCCGGCGTCATGCCGGTTCGAGGCACCATCTACAAAAAGTTTCCACATTTCACCAATGAAAAGTTTCCAACATTCTGAGGGATCTTGGGAGGCTTTAAGGCCGATGGGATCACGGTCGCTCGGCTGCTCGGCTATGTCTGCTATAAGCTCGCCGCTGATGATTTCAACAGACATGTTTTCATCACCCCTCGGCGATGCGGCACCGGACCTAACAGGTTGATCTATTATTCCTAAGTCCACCGCCGCATTGCTGGGCTGAAGTACACTTCCGACTGAAGGTTTTGTGGATGAGCGCGCAAGTTCCGCGTCGCCAATATCACTCATCTGTGCAATTTCCGTTTGGCTTACATTCGCCTCCCCGGCTGCCGCAGTAAGATCCACCGGCATACCGGGTGAATTCCAAGTGAGAATTCAGCAGCAAAGTTGGCCAGTGCTTGGGCTTTGATGGCGGTTCGGGGTTGAAACTTGACGTTGAATTTCCCTAGTTCAACTGCCCACTTCAGAATTTGACCGGAGAAATTCGCCCGCTCAAATAAGGCTTTCAGAGGGAATTCGATCAACACCACGATTGTGTGAGCATGAAAGTAGTGCGCCAATTTCCTGGAGGCCATCATTAGCGCCAAAGCAAGTTTTTCCAGCGACAAGTACCTTGACTCTGCCAGTAGCAAGGTTTTGCTCACGTAAAAGATAGGGAGATGTTGGATGCCTTCTGACCGGACAAGCACCGCACTAACTGCATATCGAGAAACAGCTACGATAAAGGTAGAGTTCTTCACCGAACTTGGGTGTCACCAAGAGTGGGGCAGAAGACAAATATGTCTTCAGCTTGGCTAAAGCCCTGTCACATTCTTCATCCCATAAAAACTTAGACTTCAAGGCTCGAAAGAAAGGGCGGCAACGATCTGATGACCGGCTTATGAATCGGTTAAGCGCGGTTGCCATATCGGCAAGATGTTGCACGTCCTTTGCTGAGTTGGGCTGCTTCAATTCTTGTATGGCTTTGATTTGTGAGGGGTCCGCTTCGATGCCTCGGTTTGTGACTAGGAAGCCTAGGAATTTCCCTGATCCCACGCCGAAGGCACACTTTGACGCATTCAGGCGAAGCTTGTATTGTTTAAGAATGGCGAACATCTCGGTTAGGTCAGATAAGTGGTCGGCCTGCTGCTTGCTTTTGACCACCATGTCGTCGATGTAAGCCTCCATCATGCAGCCTAGCAGAGGGGCGAACATCTTGGTCACCATCCTCTGGAAAGTCGCCCCGACGTTTTTTAAACCAAAAGGCATGACTCTATAGCAGAACAATCCCCTTGGGGTTGTGAAAGAGGTTATCTCGCGGTCGGGTGCATGCATGGCGATCTGGTGATAACCGCGATAGGCATCTAAGAAACTGAGTCGGTTATGTCCAGCTGTAAGATCCACTAGCTGGTCTATTCTGGGCAGAGGAAAGCTGTCTTTAGGGCAAGCTCGGTTGACCGTCTTGTAATCGACGCAAACTCGTTACTTCTCATTCTTCTTGGGTACTATGACCGTGTTCGAAACCCACCGAGGGTAGTGCACTCCCTAGATTGCCCTAGCTTCTAGCAGGTTCTTGACTTCCTCCGCGACTACCTCGGCGTGATGAAGGGCTGATCTCCTCGTTCTTTGAATGATAGGACACGCATCCGGGCAGACATTGAGTTGGTGGCAAATAAAGCTTGGATCAATGCTAGGCATGTCGTATGGCGTCCATGCAAAGACTTCGATATTCGCCACCAAGAACTCTACCATCTCGGTCCTTTCTTGGGCGGTTAGGCTAGATCCCAACAAAAAGAACTTGTCAGGCTTTTCTGAGTCGATCCGCACCTCCACCAACTCTTCAACAGCCTTTTCCTCGGCCCTAGTACCCACGTCATCCAAGACACTTTGGTCTTCCGGACCTTCAATCATTTGCACGAAGCCTTTGGCTGCTCGGCTCCCATTCATTGCTACAAAACACTGCTTCACCATGACTTGATCGCCCCAAATCTCCTCAACTTCCCCCATAGCCGAGGGGAACCTCGTGACCTGGTGGTAGGTCGACGCTACCGCTGCATGGCGTAAAGCCATCCCCTACCAAGGATCAGATTGTGTGTGGATGGCACCTTCAATACCCAGAACTCCACCTGCTTGACCACGGATCTGACTTTGACCGATAGGATTATCTTTTCCCATTGGCCACTCCAGTTGTGAGTTAAAACCAACCAGTGGCGAAGTTGCCGAAGCCAAGTCTGTATCTCGGAGTTTGAGCTGGTTGAAGGCGTCGTAGTACATGATCTCGACCGAGCTGCCTTGGTCGATTAGGATGCGCTTAACATCGAAGTCCCTAACGCGGAGGGTGACCACCAGGGCATCATTGTGCAGCGTTTGAATGCGCTCAAGATCCCTACTTGAGAAGCTAATCACATTTTTCTCCTCGGACTTGCCTCTTTCGACCGCGAGCTGGACTGACAAAACTTCCCTCATATGTTCCGCCTTTTTGATCATCCTTCGGAGCTCGCATACCCACGCCGGCTCTACTATACCGTGGATCACATTGACCACTCCTTAGGGGGGTGTCTCTAGGTCATCCGAACCACTTGGCTTAGCCGGTGCGTGGTGCGCGGCCCTGACGCCCCCATCGATGCAACAATCTAAGTGACCGGCTGCGACTAACTCCTCCAAGCGTTGCTTCAAGGGCAAACAGTCCTCCGTCCGGTGCCCTCGCTCCCTATGAAATTTGCAGCGATATCGCGGATTGAAGCCCTTTGGCGCATCGCCTAACTTAGCGGGAAACCAGACATAAACCTCGTCGCGGATTTCATTAAGTATGCGGTAGATTGGATTTTAAAAACCGTGGTAATGCCCGTCCGAGCGTTTAACTTTCTGTTTGCATCTGCTGCATCATCGCGGGGATATTCTACTCGGTCATTGCGGCGACCTTTACCCCGGTTCCTACGATCTGGACCACGGTCGGATTCCCTTGCGCGGTCACTTGAACGGTTTGCCTCCTGTCCGACCACGTGTACTTTTCCAACCACCCTTTTGTCCGTTGCCATCGGATTTGTCTTCACGGTGGACGCCGCCGCATCATCCTCTACTTGGATGTGCTCATTGATGTGTTGCATCAGCTGCCCCATAGAAGTCGGTTGGTTCATCGTGAGCGAGTCCCTCAATCTATGTCCGACTGGGAGACCGCGCTTATATTGGGTGATTGTCAGGTTGGTCGAGCAATCTAGGATCTCGTTGAAGGTTTCCCAATACCTGACGTTGTATGCTTTGAGGGAGTCGCTCGACTCCATCTTGACGCTCAGAAGGTGGTCCACTTCCTTTGGCGTTTTGATGTTGGTTTTGAATCGAGTCACGAATACTTCCGCTAACTGCTGCCACATTTCGATGCTTTCCTCCGGAAGCCTCTCAAACCATTTCAGGCCCAACTCACCCAAACTCGATGGGAAAATAAGGCACATGAGAGCATCATTATGCCTCTGTCCAGCCATGACCTGCCGGAAGTGGCTTACATGCATGTATGGATCGGTTTTCCTGTCGTAAAGTGTAAACTTGGGCTGGTGAAAGCCCGTTGGGAGCGGTGTGGTCTCTATCTCAAGGGAGAAGGGGGTGGCGCTCAGCCTCGCTAATCTTTGTCCAAAGGGATAGGCACGGCTAAACGGGGTGGCGGCATTATGACTTCCTCACTGGCGTGACCTCCGTAGGATAACTGCTGGAGCACCGGCACCCTTTGAACCTCCCATCAGCGAGCTCGTTCCTTCAAGACGTCCCTTAAGTCCTCCGAACGAGAGGAGTAGAATGCCCTGATGTCGTCGGCGGACGTGAGGGATAGTAACTACTATCTTGCGTGCTAGACTTCTCAGCAGGTGGGTCTGAGTCTCCAAACCCATAGCTTCTGGTGATGGAAAGGGAGGGTGTGCGCCGCTGGTTCTGGCTGCCTGAGCGGCGGGGTTGGGTGCTCTCACTGTGGTCACCCACTCCAGCAACACCCTTCCTTTTGACTTGTCGTTTAAGAGCTTCCATTTCTGCCGCCATTCTCCGGATGACGGCGTCTTGGTCCCTCAACTTGTGCTCCAAGCGTTGAGCGTACGACTCTCTTCACTGCCAGTGTCTGTCTGGACTCCGCGAGTGACCGAAGTTCCTGGCGCACTTATCTCCTGCATCTCCAGGAAGTCCTCATGGGGAAGTCTCCAGGCCCGCCATGTTCGGAATGGCGGGGAGTCCGTCTCTCCGTCAGACTGACTCTAGGGTAATACCGTCGATGGCAGACAATGGTACTTCGTCATTGTTTGCCATGGAGGGTGATCCGATGAGCTTGGAGGGCAAGGTTGTGCCTGCTCAAACTTCCCACAGACTGCGCCAATTGTATAGAGAGCAAATATTCGACACCACCCGTACTCCTCGTGTCCAAGCTGCGCCTTCCTCCGATCGACCTACGAACACAATGAAAGTGAGCTACCCGGCGGTGTGTCGCCGGAAAACCCCTCTGATGGTCAAGTCAGCACACACTCAAAGAAAGAAAGAAGAGAGAGAGACGTTGTGTTACTAATTCTCTCACCAGAAGGTGTTCCATCCCCCGCATGGGGAGTGCAGTCACGCTTATATGCTTTATGCGCACTCCTCTGTGTCCATTCGCCATTTGACGCGTGGCCCTGCTTTGCCATCCCACTTTCCTACGTGTCAACGCTAAAACGACTAATCCCCACCTAACATGAACCGCTAAACGGGATTAGCATGCGATTCGCGGAACCTCCCTTCCGCAATGCCATGCTACCGTGCAGCACTTCCAACCGAGCTACTGACAGCGTAGCACCGTGTCCTGCCGACTCAGGCATTCCTTTTGATCGGTTTCCCTAATCGCTTCCCACCGAGCAACACTCCAGCCAAGCTCTTCAATTCTAACAACTCTCCTACCCGGTGGGTACTCGCTTGGAAGTCATGTCTAACTCACTGAAGTGCGCTCTCCCACCGGGCTGGTGGGCCAAGGTTACCCCGGAACAACTGGATCGGGGTCCTAACACCAGGGGTCCGCTGATCACACAGACTCAACTCGGCCCAATAAGCTTGGTCCCTCTCAGCCTGGCCCGAGCGAGTTTGGTTCCAAGCTAACTCAAGGAATCACCCTCTCAGAAGTCCACATCATTCTGATTTTTGGTAACATTTCATTATTTTGAAAATGAAATGAGAAAATTGTGTGGTTCGTGATAAAATTAAACCAATATGATAGTAATTACATATGAAAATCATGATATGTACAAGTCACGAGCCACCACCAATTTAGGGTTATTGTAAGTTTTTTTAAACTAAAATTTAATAATAAAAAAGCAGAAGTTAAAAGTATCACTTTGCTTGGTTAGAGTTTTTCAAAAACACTTTTCAGAAAATTCTACTTTTTTGTTTTTCGTGCTTTTTTTTTTTTTTTACTGAATTTTTTAAATGTTTTAAGCAATTTTTTAATTTTTAGACATACCCAACATAAATATACGTAAAAAGTAAAAAAATTGTAAAACAAACCTTTTAAAAGTTCACTAAATACCAAAAAAAGAAAAAAAAACCGAGAATTCATTACATTTTTTGTATTTTTATGTATTTATTAATTTTTTTAAAAAAAAATTTCACAAAAATTTTTTTTTTAGATACATCTAAGTAAGGTGCATTTAAAAAGATTAAAAAAAAAAATTTAAATGTTAAAAATATTCACTAAAAACACAAAAACACAAAAACCAAAAAACTCAATTTTCAAAAAACTTAATTCAAAAAACTCAAACCAAACACACTTTAATTTTCTAATTTTTAAATAATCAATTTTTTAAACTTATTTAAGTTATTTCTGTCAAATAAGTTATAAATAAAAATTACATTAAACAATCTGGCACATATTCTCAAATTAAAACAAATCATAATCACCTCTTAAAATTTATACCAAACAACCCCAATGTCATGACATGTAACACATATTAACATGGAGAAAAAATTACAAAATAAAAATAAAAAAATCTCAAAATTTGACATTTGTAACAGAATAAACTTTGAGTTTTTGATTTTGTCAATTTAAACTCTAATTTTTTGATTTATTTTTTATCTAAACAATTTGCCTATTTTCATTAAGTAAAACTAACAGAAAAATGATAGTTTACTCATTAAAATTAACAAAAATGGTATTTTAGAAATTTTAGTCTGGCAACAAGCTAAAAAAGTCAGCTTTTTAGCTTTTTAGCTTTTTTAACCAAAAAGGCCAGCTTTTTTGTCAAAAAAGTCACCAAAAAAGTCAAAAAGTCAGATTTTTACCAATTTCTGAAAACACCACGACATGGTATTTTAAACATTTTATACACACCTACATTGAGTTTAGGGATGCAACTTGAGCAGGTTTGGGTGGATTGAGAGGTTATTCAAGCCCAGCCCGAGTTGTACTGGGAGCTGCTCAGGCCGTCCAAACCTAAATTGTAGCCCGAGGTTGTCTGTCAAAATCCAATCCGAGCTAAGTCCGAATTGCTTCAGTTGCCCAAATTGTTCGAATTATACAAAAAATTGAGTTTTTTTTTTTTTTTAAAATTTTGTGCAACTAACTTAATTAATTGGTAAAAATGGCACTCTATTAACAATTTTTTTCCTTTTTTGTAAAATTATTAATAACAACAAATCAAATAATTTATATAATGTAATAGATATGAGAATTAAATAAAAAAATGTGTCGCTATGATGGTATTTATAATTTCTAAGTGATAAAAGAAAGAAAAAAAGATTTTATATTGTGTTTATAATATAAATTCAATATGATTTAACAATCTAAATTCTTTTAACATCTTCTAATAATGACTAATAATTTACATATATATTTAATATTTTTTTTATATATTTACATTTATATAATTTAGGTTTCAGGTTGTTTGAGTTGTTTAGTGTCTATGTTCAAATTTGTTCAAATTTAATTCGGGTTTTTGAAGTTTTATCGGATTGCGCTTGTGTTATTCGAGTTGAGCCCACCCAAGTTGTTCCCAAATTGAATTTAATGACTAAAATACTCTTTTGAGGGTTTATAAATTAAAGATAAGTGATTTAAAATGAAATATAATTATAATTATATTGCTAGTAAGAAAATAAGCAAAAGCCCATGGGACATTTTAGTGATGTATCTATCTATACCATTATTAAGTGACGCTGGACTTAGTGTCCAAGTCTTTTCCTTATTTCACGTGATAGATTTTTCTATTTTAAAAAAAATACACAAAAAGGTAAATAAGGTTTGAACCAAAACTTTCAGTTTCAATAAGAAAACTCTTATCACTTAATCAGCATACATATTATAATATTAATTTTTTATTTTTATTTATTTAAATTACACATGTGTTTTATGTGTTTCTTTTTTTCAGGTTTGGTAATATTATATTATATTTTTATAGTATATCATTAAATTTTTATAATGATTCTAACAAGACGTTCCTCATTGTATTATATTTTTTTATAGTATATCATTAAATTAGTGTTAAAAATATATATTATAATATTATAGATTATTTATTAAATTCATCTCTTACTGTTATTTTTTATTTGAACTGTTTTAACAATCAGCATTGATAGAGACCCCCTCCAATCACCACCTCCACACATACGTGACGGGTGGTGATTGGAGGAAAAGGAAAAAAAAAAAAAAAAAACTGACCAATGAGAAGGAAAGGAGGTCAAAGGGAGTGGGAAGGAAAGGGGGTTAAAGGGGATGGAAGGGCAAGGGGGTTTGCAACATTTTTCTTTAACAATAGACTAAAATAATTTTGAAATCTTTCATCATTTTAAAAATCAAATAAGAAAATCGTGTGCTTTTAAACGTGGGGCAATTACTTATCAGTGAGAGTTGAGAAATTATACTATAAATCAGTGAGAATCTTTTTGTAAATTACAAAACAAATGAATGAAACAACTTCAATTACAAAGGTGGGTGAAAAAATTGTTTTCACGCCCCGCTCACCACCCTTTTCTTTCTTTCATTTTCTGTCAGTGCCCTCTCTATATCTCTCTACATCTCGAAAAATTATTGGTTAGTTATGAATATACTCTACGTCAATTATAAATTTTTATATATTTTCATATTTTTTAATTAATTAACTCAAAATCGTAAATTTCAATCTCTTTATATTCTTTAATTATTTAATATAAAATTATAAATTTTATTCTATTCACGAGTCATAATATATATAAAACATCATTTAATATAAAATTATAAATTTTATTCTCTTCACAAGTTATAATATATATTATAAATTTTATTCTCTTCACGAGTTATAATATATATAAAACATTACGTGACGATATCTCGAACCGATCAATAGCTTCTCCTGTCTTTATCTTCCTTCATTTTTTTCCTGCTGTCCTTTCTTACTTTCTCTCTCTTTCTTTTTTTAATTTATTTATTTTGTTTTTATTTTTATTTTTTTTTTAAAACATAACGTGATACATATGAAAATCAGGGTACGAAATGACCGAGCGCCTTTTTGGCTTTACGTGTTGGCCTTTATTACTCTCTCTCTCTCTCTCTCTCTCTCCTCTCTCTCTCTGTTTTTTATTTATTTATTTTGTTTTCATTTAAAAAAAAAAGAAAATAACATGATACACATGAAAATCATGGTACGAAATGACCGAATGCTTTTTTGACTTGACATGTTGATTAGGAGGATCCATCATGAAAAGCTAAACAAATAACGGAGAGAACGACTACTCTCACGTCAGCTACTTTTTGATAAAAACTACTCCCTCCGTCTCAAAATAATGATCCCTTTTAGAGAATCTAATTTTTTTTTGATAGTATAATTATTACATTTGAAAAAAGTTAATTTTTCAAAATTATCCTTTTGATAATATATTTTTTGAGAATATCAATGTCATAATTGTACTTTTTATATTATTTATTAATTTAAAAGAATGACAAAATAGGAAATTTATATTATTTTTATACTTGATTTTTGAAGAAAGACTAATATTTTAGGACAATAAAAAATGGAATAAGAGACTTATTTTGGGACGGAGGGAGTATAAAACAAGTCAAATAATCATTATAAGTGTGTTTTGAAAAGTCGATTAAAAAATAATTTAAAATTTTTTAAATTTTTAGTAATTTTTTTGATAAAAAGTTGACTTTTTGGTGACTTTTTTTAAAAAAATTGATAAAAAGTTAAAAAATTGACTTTTACCATATTCTAAATTGCCCCATAGTTTGAAAATGTTTTTTTTTTAAATTTATTTTAATCAAATAAATGAAAATAAAAAGTACTTACTATTTATATATATATATATATAATATATTTTTAGAACAAAATTAATTTCAATCTAAAAATAATTTTAATGTTATTTTCAAGTGATGCACGGTGCCGTTGGTGCGATTTAAAAGCAAAATTATAAATCAAATCATGAATGACGGATTAACAAATAATCAAATTACGATTCGAATGGTTTGGACAATTTTAATTTGTTAGTTGATTAAAAAAGAGATATTTATTCAAAAAAAAATTTAACCTACTTATATTTCACTTAATTCAAATCGAACAAAAAGATGCAAGGAAGGATAGGGGTGGGACAAGACAAAAGGGCAAAGGATGATTGCTATCCCCACTAACTATATATATATTTTTTATAATTAGGTGTTGGAGCTAGTTTAATTTCTTTTAAAAATCCATTTGTTCAACAAAATTGGGTTTATATTTTATTTTATTATTATTTTTCTCTATCCTCATCTCGGCCATGCTAAATCAGGGACTTGTTGTGGTTTGGTATCTTAATTAACAAATTTTATTTTTAATTTTTCAAAAATGAGTTTGATTTAGCATGGTCTTATATAGGCTTCTCTTTTTATTTATTTTGTAGATTCATCTGGACAAACTGAAGTCATTGATTTTTTTTTTTAAATTTTAATCTTGATAAATTTTTATTTTATTTTATTTATTTATTTATTTATTTATTTTAATTTGAGAAGTTTAATCTCAATAAGGTTTATAATCAAAATTAAAGGTTACAATTCGTATTGATTGAATTTTATTCTTAATTTTTTTTTTCAAAAATAGATGTTACTTTAATCAAAATAAATACTAAAAAAATTTAATTTTAAAAATAATTGTTTCAAAAATAAAAAAATATATAAAATGATGAGTATTTTTATTTTTATTTATTTTACCAAACTCACTTTATTTTTAAATATAATTTATAGGTTGTTTTGGATTATTTTATAATTTTTATCAAAAGAGACTCACATGAGTGGTTATTCTCTCCCTACTTGTTTAGGCTTTCATGGTGGCCTCTTGCTAATCAACGTGTCTAGTTAAATAGGCGTTCGATCATTTCTTCGGTCATTTCTTTGGTGTCCGTAGTATTATTAAACTGTGCGACACATGAAAATTTATTTTTAAAATAAAAAATTAATTTTGAATCTTAATATTTTAAGTATAAAAAATTTTAATAATTAAAAGTTAAATATAAATAGACTTGTTAATAGTTGATGAAAATTTTGTTACTGATCCTACGTAAAAAGCTCATAAAAATATTTTTTCCAAAGTTATATATATATTTTTTCAATCTGAAATCAAATCCTTATTTGTGTTAATCACATTTATCAAAAATTAATGAATTTCACTTGTATCAAAATATTTTTTTTCTAAAAAAAATAAAAACAGTAGAAAACTCTGTAATGTACAAATTATGATTTGATTATAACTCATAGTGTATTATTTTAGTTATTAATCAAAAAGATCTTTACTAATTTCTTATGTTTTTAGTTATGTGTAAGTGGTGCATTAGATCTTTAATTATGCTTCAAGTGGTGTTTGATTATAATTTCTTATAATATTTTTATAAAATTTAAGTATTTTATTATACGAAAAAATGCTTAAGATGGATTGACTTAAAGGTAAAATTTATGCCTATATCGATAAGATCGTAATATTATTCACATTGATACATAATAAATTATAAATTCAAATCATAAACAGTGTTTACAAGGGGAATCAAACCCAAAATCTCTTTGGGCAGGAATTTATTTTTAAATTGAAAATTTGATTTTGAGTTTTAATACTTTATATGTAGAAAATTTTAATAATTAAAAGCCAAATATAAACAAAATTGCTAATGACTGATGAAATTTTTTCCCATCATGTGTGATCCTATGTCAAAAGCTCATAAGAACAATTTCTTTCAAAGTTCTTAAAATAAATAAATAAAATGTATTCTCAATTTAAAATTAAATTTTCATTTATGTTAATCAAATTTACTAAAAATCATGAATTTCACTTGTATCAAAATATTTTTTTTCTGAAAAAAATGACTAAAAACATTGAAAATTTCTATAATATACAAATTATGACTTGGTTATAACTCATGGTATTTATGGTTATTAATCGAAAAAGTCTTTACTGATTTATTATGTTTTTAGTTATGTCTAAAGTGTATGTTGTTTTTTTTTTTGAGAGATTTACCAATAAATCCCAAATGTTAAACTTATGAACCAATTGGTCCCATTTTTTTTTTTTAATAAACCGTTTAGTCCTGGATATTTTGAGGGACCTTAATGCCCTCATTTAGATATTAGATGCATGCTCTTTATGAGGTGTGTCACGTCCACAAACACAATATGTCACTACACCATAGTGGTGCCACACATCAACAAAGTACACCAAGGCCTTTATGAGGGTGTGTCACGTGACACACAATATGTCACGCGACACACACAATCGGTGTCACGCATCAACAAAGTACACTAAGGCTCTTTATACTTTTTCCCTGGAGTGTCACACGACACACACAATATGTCACGCGACACACACCACAATGGGTGTCACACATCAACAAAGTACACTAAGGCTATTTATACTTTTTGCCTTGGAGTGTCACACGACACACACAATATGTCACGCGACACACACCACAATAGGTGTCACACATCAACAAAGTACACTAAGGCTCTTTATACTTTTTGCCTTGGAGTGTCACGCGACACACACAATGGGTGTCACGCATCAACAAAATACACTAAGGCTCTTTATGCTTTTTGCCTTGGAGTGTCACGCGACACACACAATGAGTGCCACGCATCAACAAAGTACATTAAGGCTCTTTATGCTTTTTGCCTTGGAGTGTCACGCAACACACACAATGAGTGTCATACATCAACAAAGTACACTAAGGCTCTTTATGCTTTTTGTCTTGGAATGATGTATGTCACGCGACACACACACGGAAGGGTATAATTGACCACTCAATGTTACTAAACAAAGGAAATAGGATTAACTGGTAAGATATTTCCCCACTAATAGGACTAATCAGAACAATAGAAATAACCTTAGGACCAATCGGTAAAACTGTTTGTGAAATAGGATTTATTGGTAAATATCCCTTTTTTTTAATATAAATATTTTTCATATTCTCTGGAAAAAAAAAAATAATAATAAGGTTGTACATTGGGTCTTTAATTATGCTTCAAGTAGTGTTTGGTTATTAACGCCCTCAGAATAAACCCACCATTATAAAACATTAACATGCATTAATAAAATAAAACTAATCATTAAATTATCCATCAGAGTACTTTTATGAAAACATCACATGTAACATCAAAAGTAAATGCCCTAAGGCTTACATCTTTCCAAGCCAACACTTGGACACAAAGAATGAGTACTAACTCAATTACAAATTAAGCCCTTGGCTTGAATGTTTACATGTAATCTCAAATAAAACAAATAACTAAAGACAGGTCTTCAAAGTCAAATCCTTCCAAGCTAAGTCCTTGGAGGTAGCATATCACCTGGACCTGAAAATGATGTTCCCGTATAGGGTGAGCCACAGCCCAGTAGAAATATACTAAACCAAATATAAGCATTGAATAAAGCAATAGCATTCAATAGATGGTTAACACAACATTCATTTCACCAACATACAGTTTCATGACCTTAATGTCTATGACACGTTTCACTTTCCATTATTTATTCAACTTTCCATTTATATCAATATGGCTCAGAACCTGGCCAAACTATAACAGTGAACTAAATATCACATTAACATTTCTTCCAATATCAACAAAACAAATGAGACTAAGGCTCATACCAAAACACTTCCATACTTCCGATTGATACACATTTTAGTTGTATCAACAACATGTAAAAACACTTCAAATCAATAAGCACACATATAGTGATGCTAATGGAGTCCATCCCCTATCTCCTCCCAAACAAAATCCGGTTTAGAGGTCCATCCCCTATCTTCCCCTAAACCGTGGAGTACATCCCCTATCTCCTCCCAAACAAAATGCATATGCAACACACAATCAATACACGTAATTTCTGTATTAATTCAACAGTCAAAATCAATGACTTAACCAATGTGATTAGTTTCAGTTTTCCCTAATCCACATGCAATGTCTACAACAATCACGACTATCCTCCACCGATAGCCCAAAACAGTTATTTCTAAACAGGAAATAAATGTATCAACAAATGTAAATTTAACATTTTCATAGGTGAGTAATTAAACTAACCAACTACACCATTAAATCACTAAATTCCCAATTCATGAATTAAACTCAATTCCACATTTTTCCCTAAATTAATTATACAAATTAATTTATTTCAACACTAGGGTTTTTCCCAAAATTACCAAAAACTCCCAACATATCAAAATACCAGAACTTAGAACAAAACCTATAATATGGAGTAGGAAATCCCTACCTCGAAGTAAATAACCCGAATGGAGAAGATGGAGATGACGACCCAAAATCCAAAGTGCTCCAAACCGCCAAACTCAGATTAAAACGAAGCTCTCGACTCACTCTATCTTTTTAATAAAGAACCTAGGGTAGAAACACCCTAAAAAGAGATGATACCTAAGAGAGAAGGTGAGTGGAGGGAGAGAAAAGTCGACTAGGGTTTGGATAAAAAAGATGTGAAAAAGTTTTTAAAAACCGCTGCCTATTTAACCCGACAGGCTCGCTCGAGCGACCAGACACAAAAAACTCGCTCGAGCGAAGAAAGTCTCGCTCGAGCCAAGAATGCAATGCTTCAGGTCTGCAACCCAGAAGCACGCTCGAGCGAAGAACTCGAAACTCGCTCGAGCGAAGGAAAGCTCGCTCGAGCCAACAAATACAGCTCTCAGGTCTATACTAGACGCAATCGCTCGCTCGAGCGAAGAAACCCTGGCTCGAGCGAAGGACCAAAAACAAGAGCTCGCTCGAGCGACCAACTCCTCGCTCGAGCGAAGGTCCAAAAATCTGGACAGCAACACTTGGTTTCTAAACCCAACCACCTGTAACAAACCTGCCCAATACATCCTATAACTCAAGAATAAGGAATTAAAGGACAGCAACAACAATAATAACAACGGAATCTACGGAACATAAGTCCGGATACAACCGAATGGGAAAAGACCGGGGTCGCTATAACCTCCCCCCTTAAAGAATTTCGTCCCCGAAATTAAGCATAAGTTTTCAAAAACAGGTTTTTCTCAATTCCAATATTACATTCAATAATAAACAACTTGACCCAATACCGGTCATTTCATCTCTTATCAAGAGGCATCTCACAATAATATATATAACCTGCATTATCATATGCATTTCCTTTCAATTTCAACAGTTTTCAATATACAATTCCATTTCCATATCATATTCAATTTCATGATATATCCAATTCACAATACATTCAACATATAATGTTACATAAACTTCCATTATGAGGCAAGTTTCAAAATACTTATTAAACCAAAACATTCTCAATGTTTTACAACTTAAGACATATATAAAGTCTTAAGTTCAACAATATTACAAAATCTAAATACAAGATTACAAATCAAACATGTCCGGATATTTCTCGCGGACTTCCAACTCACGTTCCCAAGTGGCTTCCTCCACCCGTGATGTTTCCACAGAACTTTACCAAAGGGATGGTCTTGCCTCGCAAAACTTGATCCCGCCTATCCAAGACCCGAACCGGTCTCTCCTCATACGAGACATCCTCGTCAACCACTAAATCGGTCCAATCCAACACATGTGATGGATCCGGCTCATACTTCCGAAGCATACTCACATGAAACACGTCATGAACTCCGGATAACTGCGGTGGCAAAGCTAAACGATAGGCAGCCTCGCCAATCCTCTCAAGGATCTCAAAAGGACCAATAAACCGAGGGGACAACTTCCCGCTCTTCCCAAACCTCATCAATCCCCGTCTAGGTGATATCTTCAGAAAGACATGATCACCCACCTCAAACACCAAAGGTCTCCTCCTACGGTCGGCATAAGATTTCTGACGACTCTGGGCTGTAACAAGCCTCTACGGATAAGCTCAACTTTCTCCGTCGTTTCCCTCACCAACTCCGGACCCAACAAAGGTGCATCACCCACCTCGGCCCAACAAACTGGAGACCTACACGGTCGGCCATACAAGGCCTCAAACGGTGCCATACCGATACTAGACTGGAAACTGTTGTTGTAGGCAAACTCCACCAAAGGCAAGTGCCTCTCCCACGACCCACTGAAATCAAGAACACAACCCCGAAGCATATCCTCAAGGATCTGAATAGTACGCTCGGACTGCCCGTCAGTCTGAGGATGATAAGCCGTGCTAAAGGTCAACTTAGTGCCTAAGGCACTCTGCAAACTCTGCCACAACCTAGCAGTAAAACGAGGATCTCTATCTGAGACGATCGTCACTGGGACCCCGTGCAACCTCACTATGTCCCGAATGTACAAGTCGGCAAGATGATCTACCGAATCTCTCACGCGCATAGGAATGAAGTGCGCCGACTTAGTCAACCGGTCTACAACCACCCAAATAGCATCACTACCCCGCTGAGTCCTCGGAAGACCTACAACGAAGTCCATAGTGACATGCTCCCACTTCCACTCGGCAATAGGCAAGGGTTGCAACAAACCCGCTGGCCTCTGATGCTCGGCCTTCACTTGCTGACAAGTAAGGCACTTAGACACGAAAGCTGCCACATCTCTCTTCATACCCCGCCACCAAAACTGGCGACCCAAATCCCGATACATCTTAGTGCCTCCCGGATGCACCGCAAGGCGTGAATGATGAAACTCTCGGAGTACCTCCTCTCGGCAAGACTCCGGCACAAACAGACGGTC
Organism: Camellia japonica; assembly: GCA_030407325.1. Taxonomy (NCBI): domain Eukaryota; kingdom Viridiplantae; phylum Streptophyta; class Magnoliopsida; order Ericales; family Theaceae; genus Camellia; species Camellia japonica. Next base: position 42,136,718 of record JAPPVO010000014.1, read on the forward strand.
TCGGTATCTCACACTCAGGTCGGGATACACCGTCAAACCCTTCTCAACCTTCCCATTGGAGATCTTCTCTCGGAGATTCTACCTCAAGGTCACCTCCTGTGCCTCTAACACTCGAGTCACAAGTGTAGGCTGCGCAACAACAGAAAACAAGGCCGCAGCCTCAACGGATTCGCCCAGAAGCAAATCAAACTCCCCAAGTGCACCCAACATCTCCCATTCCCGGATGGCTATACTAGCTATGTCACCAACAGATTTCCTGCTAAGGGCATCGGCCACCACATTGGCCTTCCCCGGATGATAATGCAACTCGAAGTCATAATCCTCAATGAACTCCATCCACCTCCTCTGCCTCAAGTTCAAGTCTTTCTGTGTAAACAGATATTTCAGACTCTTATGATCCGAGAATACCTCGAACCTCTCACCATAAAGATAATGCCTCCAAATCTTCAAGGCAAAATCACAGCTGCTAACTCTAGGTCATGCGTAGGGTAATTCTTCTCGTGTATTTTCAACTGACGTGAGCCATAGGCAACCACTTTCCCCTCTTGCATCAACACACAACCCAAACCCTCTCGTGAGGCATCACAATAGACTGCATAACCCAACCCTCTCTCCGGAATAATCAAGACTGGAGCGGTGGTCAGTCTAACTTTCAACTCCTGGAACGACTTTTCACAAGTCTCACTCCATACAAATTTGACTCCCTTCCGAGTCAATCTAGTCAAAGGCGAAGCTAACCTGGAGAAATCCTTCACAAACCGTCGGTAGTACCCAGCTAATCCCAGAAAACTGCGGATCTCAAACACACTCTTAGGCTGTGCCCAATCTTGCACTGCCTCAGTCTTGGATGTATCAACAGACACCCTTCCCCGAAACCACATGGCCTAAGAACTTGACCTCTCTAGCCAGAACTCACACTTCCCAAACTTAGCATAAAGCTTATGGGCTCTAAGTAACTCAAGCACCACTCTCAAGTGTTCCTCGTGCTCCTCCTCTGAAGGTGAATACGTACGTACAAAACGATCCAAGAATTCCCGGAATATCCGGTTCATCAAATCCATAAACACTGCCGGTGCATTGGTGAGCCCAAATGGCATCACCAGAAACTCATAGTGGCCATACCGCGTACGGAATGCCGTCTTCGGAATATCCTCCTCCCTGACTCTCAACTGGTGGTAACCCGATCTCAAATCTATCTTAGAGAAACAACGGGAACCCTTCAACTGATCGAACAGATCATCTATACGAGGCATAGGGTACTTATTCTTAACCGTAGCCCGATTCAATTTCCGGTAATCTATACACAGTCTCAAAGCACCACCTTTCTTTTTAGCAAAGAGGGCCGGTGCTCCCCACGGCGAAACACTAGGACGATATAGCCCTTATCTAGCAACTCCTGGAGCTGAATCTTCAACTCAACTAACTCGGCTGGGGCAAAACGATAAGGTGCCATAGAAATCGGCGTGCCGGGCACTAATCAATAGAGAACTCAATCTCTCGATGAGGTGGCAAACTAACAAGATCCTCGGGAAAGACGTCCGAGTACTCACAAACCACCTTGGCAACACAGTCTGGGTCTCATCACACTCACCACTCTCAAAGCTAGCAAGTAGACCACTAAGCTCACTCCGCCCTCGCGGATCATACCCCGGTGGCAAAACACTACCAACCCGGTCCCCCAGAAAATGAAAACACTCCGCTCACGGTACAACAAGTGACCCTCTGGCGGTAGCAATCAATAACTGCCCGGTATGACGATAACCAGTCCATACCCAAAATAACATCAAAGCCCTTCATGGGCATAACTACAAAAGGAAACGGAAGCCTATGATCGGCGACCTCTATATCACAACCCCTAACACCTTGTTTCAAGATCAATTCACCCCCAAGAGGTGACACTACACAAATAGGAGATGCTAACTGTGCTAACTCCAACTCCAAAACAGATGCAAATGCAGCAGACACAAAGGAATGAGATGCACCCGTATCAATCAAAACACTAGCAACCGAATTGCAAAACAAGAAGGTACCTCTCACAACGATGGAGCCGGTACAAGATCCTGCGCGGTAACAGCATACACGCGCCCAGATGGTCTCTGATCAACCTGCTCACCCCTAGGAGCATAAGACTGCTGCACAGACTGGGACGATGAAGCCCCCTGATTGGCCCTCGAGGCCTGAACCGACTGAGCTGGCTGATGACTGAGTCTGCCTCAAACCAGATGCACCAGATGTGCCACCAACTGCGGGCAATACCTCTTCATGTGCCCTGCCTGACCACACTGAAAACAAGAGAGCGGCTGGCCTCTACCCTGACTCTGGCTCTGAGATCGAGCCGAAGATGATGCTGCTCTCTGTACTCCTCCCCTCTGCGGAAACTGGAGACTTGTGGCCCAGCTGACCACACTTGAAACAGGTAATGTCTCCCTGGCTGCCTTTCCCAGAACTAGCACTCGGCACAGGAAAAGTCGATCTAGAAAAGCTACCCTGAGACTGCTGAGGGTTAAAACCCTCTGTCTCCTACCATCACTCTGGCCATCCTGACTCCTCTTGGAGCCTTTCTGCCCTTCCTCCTCCTCCTGCATCATGATCTCCATATGGGCTGCAGCATCAACCATACGCCCATAATCCCGAATCATAGTTCCCCAACTCTCAGCTTGAGGCCACGCCTCAACTTCTTCTCAACTCAATACAACGGCGTTCCTCAGACGCTACCAACTCAGGTGCAAACCTGGACAAGCTAGTAAATGCGGCCTCAAACTCGGCCACTGAAAAACTCGACTGCTTAAGCTGGCAGAACTGGTCTCTCAGCTTCTCCCTGACAGCTGGAGATAAAAACCTCTCCTGGAAAGCATTCACAAATGCCTCCCACGTACCTCCTATACGACCCTTTGTGAACTTCCACCACTGACCCGCATCCCCCTTCAGCTGGAACGATGCCAAGGTCACTTTCAACCCTTCGTCTTCGATGCCAAGCATCTCAAACGTCTTCGTTGTCTGTTCGAGCCATTCATCTGCCTTAAGTGGCTCTTTAGGATCACCCACAAATTCGTCCGGGTTAGACCGGAAGAACTCCCTCTTCAGAAAGAAGGTCCCATCCGCAACAACTGAGCCTGATTCTCAGCTCTGAGAATGCCTACTGACTCCCTGAATGCCCCTGCTATCTCTCGGGCTAAAGCGCCCATAGCCTGCTGGCCTACTGGCTCGGCCACATTGGCCTGGCCAACTCCCTCCTGTACTGCCGGAATCTCCTCCGGTATAGGCACTCCTGCCTACCACGCCTACCACGCCTACCACGTCCTCGTCCTCGTCCTGACATCCTAATAAAGGAACAAAGACGTTAGCACATTAATAATGTGCCGAAACTATAACACTTGCGTCCTAATGCATTGGACAACAATAATTCATTCCACGTAAGCACATAATCACATAAGCACCTACGAATTTCATTCCTGGATAATGATAGTCCCAAGCGTTACTATAGTTCCGGTTGGAAGCAGCATTGATCAAGTGCCTTTCCAACAAGACTACTAGAAACTCAAGGGTCCAATCAACATCCTAGAAACTACGTTCCATACCCACATAATCACATAAACATGTTATCATATAAGCATATAACAGTACACTATGTCTCTATCAAATGAGACGAACCCATTGTGATACTAATCACTTCCCACGTACCTAAGGTATTCAAACCTGGCACGCTCTGATACCAAGTTGTAACGCCCTCAGAATAAACCCACCATTATAAAACATTAACATGCATTAATGAAATAAAACTAATCATTAAATTATCCATCAGAGTACTTTTAATGAAAGACATCACATGTAACATCAAAAGTAAAAGCCCTAAAGGCTTACATCTTTCCAAGCCAACACTTGGACACAAAGGAATGAGTACTAACTCAATTACAAATTAAGCCCTTGGCTTGAATGTTTACATATAATCTCAAATAAAGACAAATAATTAAAGACAGGTCTTCAAAGTCTAAATCCTTCCAAGCTAAGTCCTTGGAGGTAGCATATTACCTGGACCTGAAAATGATGTTCCCGTATAGGGTGAGCCACAGCCCAGTAGAAATATACTAAACCAAATATAAGCATTGAATAAAGCAATAGCATTCAATAGATGGTTAACACAACTATTCATTTCACCAACATACAGTTTCATGACCTTAATGTCTATGACACATTTCACTTTCCATTATTTATTCAACTTTCCATTTATATCAATATGGCTCAGAACCTGGCCAAACTACAACAGTGAACTAAATATCACATTAACATTTCTTCCAATATCAACAAAACAAATGAGTCTAAGGCTCATACCAAAACACTTCCATACTTCTCGATTGATACACATTTTAGTGTTGTATCAACAACATGTAAAAACACTTCAAATCAATAAGTACACATATAGTGATGCTAATGGAGTCCATCCCCTATCTCCTCCCAAACAAAATCCGGTTTAGAGGTCCATCCCCTATCTTCCCCTAAACCGTGGAGTACATCCCCTATCTCCTCCCAAACAAAATGCATATGCAACACACAATCAATACACGTAATTTCTGTATTAATTCAACAGTCAAAATCAATGACTTAACCAATGTGATTAGTTTCAGTTTTCCCTAATCCACATACAATGTCTACAACAATCACGACTATCCTCCACCGATAGCCCAAAACAGTTATTTCTAAACAGGAAATAAATGTATCAACAAATGTAAATTTAACATTTTCATAGGTGAGTAATTAAACTAACCAACTACACCATTAAATCACTAAATTCCCCAATTTCATGAATTAAACTCAATTCCACATTTTTCTCTAAATTAATTATACAAATTAATTTATTTCAACCACTAGGGTTTTTCCTAAAATTACCGAACAACTCCCAACATATCAAAATACCAGAACTTAGAACAAAACCTATAAGATGGAGTAGGAAATCCCTACCTCGAAGTAAATAACCCGAATGGAGAAGATGGAGATGACGACCCAAATCCAAAGTGCTCCAAACCGCCAAACTATCAGATTAAAACGAAGCTCTCAACTCACTCTATCTTTTTAATAAAGAACCTAGGATAGAAACACCCTAAAAAGAGATGATACCTAAGAGAGAAGGTGAGTGGAGGGAGAGAAAACTCGAAACTAGGGTTTTAGGATAAAAAAGAATGTGAAAAAAACGTTTTAAAAACCGCTGCTACGTATTTATACCCGACAGGCTCGCTCGAGCGACCAGACACAAAAAAGACTTGCTCGAGCGACGAAAGTCTCGCTCGAGCCAAGAATGCAATGCTTCAGGTCTGCAACCCAGAAGCACGCTCAAGCGACAGAATGCTCGCTCGAGCGAAGAACTCGAAACTCGCTCGAGCGAAGGAAAGCTCGCTCGAGCCAACAAAGACAGCTCTCAGGTCTATACTAGACCCAATCGCTCGCTCGAGCGAAGGACCAAAAATCAAGAGCTCGCTCGAGCGACCAACTCCTCGCTCGAGCGAAGGTCCAAAAATCTGGACAGCAACACTTGGTTTCTAAACCCAACCCACCTGTAACAAACCTGTCCAATACATCCTATAACTCAAGAATGAGGAATTTAAAGGACAGCAACAACAATAATATAACAACGGGATCTACGGAACATAAGTCCGGATACAACAACCGAATGGAAAAAGACCGGGGTCGCTATAGGTTATGATCTATGATAATATTTTTATATGACAATATTTAAGTATCTTATTACACGAAAAAATGCTTAAGGTGTGTTACCTCAAATGTAGGATTTATGCTTATATCGGTAAGATCATAACAGTTATTAACATTGATGCATAAAAAATTACGAATTCAAATCATAAACAATGTTTTCAAAGGGAATCAAGCACAAAATCTCTATAACCTAAATAATTTCAATTCTCAAAGGGTTTTGATTAATTATGTGACACATCATAATAATCGTAAATTTTTTATCCTAACCAAATTATTTTTGCATATCTTTTCTGACAGAACTCATGAAGGTGATCAGTAATACTATAAATTTAAAATTTTTATTTAAAAATTATTCAAAAAAAATAATAGGTGCCTTAAATATACACAATCATTTTTGATGAATCATTATTCTTTAAAATAATACTACACACTATTTATCATTTAACATTTGTCAATTAATCTTCTAAAAACTCAACCAAAAATAAAAAAAATTTGAATTCCATTATTTTAATCAATTAATATCAAATCAGACGCTACACATGTATGTAAATCACTTCTACAAATATGATATATGACATAAAATTACAATAGAGTTAATTTTCATTAATGTAATGATATTTTATTATGACATGTGTTATAAAAGAATAATATTAATTTAAATTTAAAGTATTTATTTTAATAATCTTAACCTATCGTTCTATAAAAATGTTATTTGAATATTTATATCTAATAAATTTAGTTAAATTATTAGTTTATTTTGATAATTTTAGTTATATTGTACTATAAAAGTGTAATTATCATATAATAATTTTATATGATATATATTAAATTAGAAGATAGCAAAATAAACACTCACTTTGATATTAAAAATAATAGTTAAATTAGAAAGATAATTAGTAATATAAAGCTAAAAGTGATTCTAATTATTTAATTTAATTATTAGGGCATATTACACTAACGGTCCCTATAGTTAGGGGCTTGTGTCACTTTGATCCCCGACTTTTCAATTGTGACATATTTGACCTTAAATTTTGAGTCTTATTCCAAATAAGAACAATAGAAGATACCATTGCTCAATTTTAAGGACAAAGTCGTCAATTTGATAAAATATAAACTAATTTAACAAAAATAAATGTCAAAAAAATATTTTTGATTTTTTAAAAATTATTTTTACCTACCAAAGATAAAATTAATAATTTTTTACACATTTATTTATTTATTTTACTAAATTTAATTTTTATTATGTGTTTGAGATAAACTTAAACTTGTACAATACACATGTAAATCATGCTATAAATATTATATATGATTTTTGTAATCTTTTATCATTTTAAAAATCACATGTGGTTTGAGATTAATTTAAACTAATACAATACACATGTAAATCTAGTATGATAAGGGACAAGTTATTGATAAATTTAAACTAGTACGATACACATGTAAATCATGCCACGTCTAAGGAAGAAATTGTCGGTTGGTCAGGAACCACCACGTGACACTCCACATACATTGTGATTGATGGAAGAGTGAATGTCACAATTTTATATTGGGTGATTAGAGAATATGAAAAGACATTGGAGTTTGTGATTGACCTGAGATATGACCACATGGTACCCAAATAATTTATCCCTATAAGGACACTTCAAAATAGATGTTACTTCGAAATGAAATTTTATTTTGATCTTTTCTACCAAACCAAACAATGGATGATCCAAGATGGAGTTGGGTCAGTTGGCTTCCCATTCACCATCCTTCTAAATTTAGAAAAAAAAAAAAATGTATCAATATCCATCCTCTCAGACCATCGAAACCGCCCATTTGTGGTGAATCAATTTGGGCCGTTCATTTTTTTTGAGTCGAATGAATGTTTACCCAACTCTTTTATCTTCTTTTTTAATTTCTCAATCCACTTATAATACTTCAATTTCCTGTATTCCTATAAAATTCACCCTCAAATCCTTTCATTATATCCATGCATACAATCGAAACCTAAAAGTCATTAGGAAGTCCTATTCTATTAAATAATTTTGCATGTTTGAAATGTCTAATCCATTTGATCAACTAATACATCAGACTAAGAGGCCCGCTACTGTCACTGGTGGCACAAATGCATGTGCTTGTCTATTATTTAACAACATCATCTCTATAAATAGTCCCTTCATATAGAGATAGTGAGACAGATTGTATTATATTCTTTAGAAGAACTAATCACTATGAGTTCCTTTATAGTGAATGCACACTCTTTGACATCAAATTCTTCTCAGTTTCTTCTCATGTCCGTTTAATCCAACAAAAAAACAACCTAACTTCCCCTTCCATTATATTTCAATCACACAAGAAAAGTTTATACCTGAGGAAGATTGTGAGGACCCCTGAGGCAGCTCTTGTTGAGGCACAGTCAATAAAAGTTGTGGAAGAAAAACCTTTGATGTTGACCATGAAAGCAACAGTGACTCTGAGGAACAGTAGGAAGGTTGGTATAATGGACATGATACTCAGTCGGTTCGATGGTTTCATTTACCCTGCAGCAGCAGAAAAAGGTGTTGTTCTACAGCTTGTGAGCACTGAACTAGATCCAAGTATGTAAACCTACTAACATCAAATTTTCCTTCTTTCTGTTCTGTTTAAAAAGCTAACATGTTTTGTTTTTTTACTGAAGAGACAATGGAGCCAAAGCTGAGCAAAGAAGCTGTATTAGACTTGTCGAAGAGCCTAAAAGTTGGAACGAAGCAGAACACTTACCAGGTTGAATTTAAGGTTGAGTCTGATTTTGGGGTGCCAGGAGCCATCACAGTGTATAACAAATATCCAAAGGAGTTCTTCTTGGTGGGCATCTCCTTCGAAAGGTTTGTTCATTTTGCCTGCAACTCTTGGGTTCAACCGGCGAATGTTCATTCCAACAAAAGGATCTTCTTCACTAACAAGGTAGAATCCAAGTGTCCATCATCCCATTGATCCATTAACCATGATAATATTTTTAGTTTTAGTTTTAGTTTTTCAAAACATAAAATAAAATTATACTTCAATAAGTATCATTGAGTTATGAATTACAGAGCTATCATAAATTGGTGTTGCATACCAATTCATACAAGCAGCAAATAGCTCTTTCACAGAGTCTTAAAATGATAATCTTTCAGCGAGCGCCACAGAAACAATGTAACTGTTCAATATTTTGGATGTACAAACATTTAAACTAAAAAGTTGTCAATGGTTAGATTGCATCAGATGTGTATATACAATTCAAACATTTATCTAACATCAAAACAAATTCTCCACAAGAAATGATTCATTGGCTAAAAAAGTAAAGTAACCTTTTTTGGATTTGACAGGCATATTTACCATGTACAACACCATTGGGACTGAACGAGGTAAGAGCTAAGGAATTACAGGAATTGAGGGGTGATGGAAAGGGACTCAGGTTGCCGTCAGACAGAATAATGACTATGATATGTATAATGATCTAGGAAATCCAGATAAAGGAACTGAATATTCAAGACCAACACTTGGAGGTCAAGAGAACCCACATCCCAGACGTTGCCGGACAGGACGTCCATCCACAAAAACTGGTGAGGATAACTCAAAGGCTCTATGGCTTTATATGGTTTAAACATCATGAACATCAAAACACTATCTTCTTCTCTTCTTGTTTTTTACTTTTTTTCTTGGTTTGAACCATCTGTGTCAATAATATCTAAAGCTTTATCCAGGTCTTAAGCTCATGCAAAAATTTTAACATACTAAACATTGGGTATGATCAACTAGTGCAATCTATCTATTTTCAGATTTCACAACAAATAGCAGAAACTGAACCTCAAATGCATAATGATATGATTATTTATCGTTTGGCATGTCACAGACATGAATGCAGAAAGCCCAGTGGAGGGATTCAAGTCCATATATGTGCCAAGAGATGAAGCATTGGAGGATCCTAAGCAGGAAGCACTCTTAGCAGGAAAGTTAAAAGGAACACTTCGTAATATAGTTCCTTCTTTAATAGCATCCATCCATACTGAAAATGATGTTTTTAAGGAGTTTTCTGAGATTAACAGTCTATACAAAAGCCAACCAGTTCTTAAAAAGAAGTCCCAGGATAAATTTCTTAATAAACTTGTGTTGACAAAGGTTCTCGGTAATATTCAAGAGTTCTTAGAAGAAATTGTCAAGTTTAATCCTCCAAAGAGCTTCACCAGTAAGTGCTAAATTGAGTTTGCTTCTTCCAAATTCATTATCATAACAACTTTTATGTTTTCTTCCCTAAATTGGACATAATAAATTTTTGGAAAAAAACCTGTCTTTAAATTTAGGGGACACATCCTGGTTACGGGACGATGAATTCGGTCGACAAGCTGTGGCAGGAATAAACCCTTTGAACATAGAGAAGCTGAAGGTATGTAGAAGAAAGGATTTTCCTAATTCTGTTTTTTTGTTTTCTGTTTTCATTTTTGGAAAACACAAGGGTTTCTTTCTTTTCTTTTTATTTTATAATAAATAAAATATTCTATTTCAAATTTTCAAATAGGTGTTTCCACCAGTAAGCAAACTTGATCCCTCAGTCTATGGTCCACAAGAATCAGCACTGAGAGAAGAACATATTATTGGTCATCTCTGTGGAATGTCCATACAACAGGTATGACAAAGTCTTCTCTTTGTTTGAATGAGAACAACATATGTTAGCTTCTATTATATGCATGTCAAATGTCAAAAAAAAGTGGGCAAAAGGACATTCTTGTGGAAAACAAGTACAAGGATAAAAACAAGGTTTAAAATTTCAAAAAAAAAAAAGAAAAACTTGAACCATAACACCAATTCAGCCATGAAGCATGATCCTAACTTTACTATAACCCATTATTTTAATTTTTATTTCAAATGAATTGACAAAAAATTGAAGTATTTGCCAGTTCTGCTCCTCTGATCTAGAATTTCTCAAAAGGATAGGCAAACCATTCATGCACGTGAACACATCCTTTAGCATCTTATTTATAAATAACATTGCAACAAACTTCATAAATCAATCACATTTATTAAATCACGACATAAAATACTCACAACATTAAATGCTATTTTCTTGATGATCATCCTTTTTTTTCTTTTTTTTTTCCAGGCATTAGATGAGAACAAGCTGTTCATATTGGATTACCACGATATATATCTTCCATTTCTCAACAGAATAAATGCTCTTGATGATCGGAAAGCTTATGGAACCCGAACAATCTTCTTTTTGACCCCAAAAGGAACTTTAAAGCCTATTGCAATTGAGCTGAGTCTCCCGCAAATGGATTCAACTTCCCCATCGAAGCAAGTTCTCACCCCTCCAATTGATGCCACCACCAATTGGCTTTGGCAACTTGCCAAAGCCCATGTTAGTTCCAATGATTCCGGGGTTCACCAACTTGTTAACCACTGGTAAGGCAAACCGTTCCCAGGACTACTAAGTTTCATATTGGTCAACTGTAGAGATACTGTATAGTTTTTATTTTTTGGTTCCAATTTTTTCTTAGGCTATACAATAACTCACACAAAGCCACATATTCCCACCCCAACCACCATTTTTATTTTTATTTTTTTCTTTTAAAAAAAATATTGTTTGGGGTCAAATTAAGTTTACAAAAAAAAAAAAAAAAAAAAAGGAAATAGTTTTCAAAATTCACTAAATTCCATGGAAAAAAAGTGATTCGCTAATTCTGTAAACAATTTTTAATTCTTTGCCTCCCCCCAAGCCACTGGTAATCCCCCCTCCAATTACCCTCTTCACTTGTTTCTAAATCAAGTTATTTGAAATCATGTGTACTAACCATATTTTATGTTTTCGTTTTTAACAAAAAGAAATATAAATATGTTTCGTATTTTCTACAAACAAAAACAATAAACTGTAAACGAACCCATTTTTAAGTTTTGTTTGTCACATAGACCCTAGAGTTGGAGAGAGGATTGCCCCAGTAACAGCACAAAGAATTCCAATAGGCAGACGGAAGAGCATTAGAGCCTATATGACATAAAGTTGAACTGGGTCAATTATGTTAATATCATTAGGTTGGGTCAGGTCAGGTCAAAGCTAATAACATCTACACAAATTATCAGGCTAGGTTTTAGCCCTTTGGGTCAAGCACATTCACATGGACACAAATATGATTTTCCACTAAGCTTAGCCACTGAAACAAACTGATCATATAACTGATAATCCAACACTCAACAGGTTAAGAACCCATGCATGCATGGAACCATTCATAATAGCTGCACACCGGCAGTTGAGTGTGATGCACCCCATCTTCAAGCTTCTTGATCCCCACATGCGATATACAATGGAGATAAATGCGATGGCTCGTGAGACACTCATTAATGCGGGAGGGTCCATTGAACACTTCTTTACCGCAGGCAAATATTGCATGGAGATTTCTTGCGCTGCCTACCAAGATTGCTGGCGCTTTGACCTCGAGGGCCTTCCAGCAGATCTAATAAGAAGGTTTTTTTTAATTTATCATACTTCCATTTTTTTTTCTTCTCTGATTTGTAATAATTTATCAAATGATTAGTTAAACTAACAGACTAATTAAATTCTATACAGAGGGGTGGCAACACCAGACCCAACACAACCTCATGGACTAAGATTATTTATTGAGGACTACCCTTATGCAAATGACGGCCTCCTTATCTGGTCTGCTATAGAAAATCTGGTTTCTGACTATGTAAATTACTACTACCCAAAGGCAAATTTGATCCACACTGACATGGAGCTGCAGGCCTGGTACAACGAGTCCATTAATGTGGGCCATGCAGATGTTCGAGATGCCACTTGGTGGCCCACGCTGTCTACTCCACATGATCTAACCAAAATTCTCACCACCATCATATGGCTTGCATCTGCACAACATGCTGCACTCAACTTTGGGCAGTATCCCTATGGCGGTTATGTTCCAAACCGCTCACCACTAATGAGACGACTAGTGCCGCAACAAGAAGATCCTGACTGGGAAAATTTTGTTGCTGACCCACAAGGGTATTTCTTAACATCGTTGCCAAGTATGTTCCAAGCAACACAATTTATGGCTCTGATTGAAATAATATCAACACATTCACCAGATGAGCAGTATATTGGAGAAAGACAAGACTCTTCAACTTGGTCAGATGATCCTCAAATTACAGAGGCATTCTATAGATTTTCAATGGAGATCAAAAAGATTGAAAAGAACATCGAAAAGAGAAATTCAGATCCAAGCCTCACAAACAGATGTGGTGCTGGAATTTCACCATATGAGCTGCTCATGCCAAGCTCAGGACCTGGGGTTACTTGTAAAGGGGTGCCTAATAGTATAACTGTGTGAGTAGCATAAATGAAGCATTATCTTATCTTCAGAAGTCACAACTATTTCATACAATTCGTTAGCATGGATATTGCAAATTCAATGACACTATACTTAAAAAAAAAAAAAATTGAAGAAAAAACATGAATTTACAGATGATAAATTACATATTAGTGGAAAAAATATAAGGCCAGAATGCAGAAAAGATAAGTCCGCCAAAAGAGTAAATGGCAAGGCAGTGAAAACACAATCCTACTAGAAATAAAAGATAAACAGGACAAAGATCAAAAACCAAAACAATATAAAAATACAAGGTAAAACCTGCCCATGAGAGTCCACGCAGAGCCTATATGCATCGAGAGGCATTCAGCCTAGGAAAGAATTATTAGGCAGGAGAGAGCATCATGGTCCAGTCAAATGTCTGTGCTTTTGATGTTTTGGCATGGGGTGAATGGTGATAAATGAGCAATGGCTTCAATTTGGGCTTTGAGACTGCCAAGGCATGGAGTCAAAGTAAACCAATGCAAACATTTAAAGAATTTTCGTCTTTCATATGTAAAGCAAAAGCACAGTTCCAGAAAAAGACCATTCATAGAATAATTTTTTAAATATTTTTTTTCTGATAGGTAAAAGAAATCTGCTAGTAGTGTTGCCAATGTACATGCGTGTTTTCATTGTAAAACTAACACAATAATTTCATCTTCGCTGATACAACACTGCACTAAAACAAAAAAAAATAAAAACAAAACAAAACAAAACAAAAGGAAAGCAAGAAAGATAGAAGAAGACCAACACTGGCATTCTAGCCGTTGGCTGAAAGTACAGCGAGCTTAAAGCATAATGTGATTCGAGGTGGACACCAGCCCCGTGATCCGCCTAGTTAATCCATATCAGTTCCCATTTTTAACAGTATGGAATTGACATTTAAACAGATAATACTAAATTGAGATGTACTTGATTATTGTTATTATTATTATTATATGAATATGCATATATATTTATTATTTTTTTCATTTTATGAAATTTATTTTTAGTGTAAATTATACCATGTCCCTATAATTTAAGCAAAGTTTTACTTTAATCTTCGTAATTTCAATTTGACAATTTGACCCCTACATTTTCAATTTTATTGCAATGTGGTCCCTCCGTCATTCGTTATTAACATTATGAACGGAAGATGAAATCATGTGCAAAATTAGGAGGACCAAAATAGAATTCAAATGTCCCTATAGTTTTGCAAGTATTCTTTTTCCATTCCAAATTCTAACAAAAAGTGATGGAAGGAGCACATTGCAACAAAATAGAAACAAAAACCAATCAGTGTGTTTTGTTTGAGTTTTTTGGATTAAGTTTTTTGAAAACTGAGTTTATTAGTTTTCGTATTCTTTTGTTTTTAGTGAATATTTTTTAAATTTTAAACATTTTTTTTACTTTTTTAAATGCACCTTAGTTAGATGTATCTAAAAAGTAAAAAATTTGTGAAAAAATATTTTAAAAAATTAATAAATACATAAAATATAAAAAATATACTGAATTCTCGTTTTTTTTTTTTTTTAATTTTTGGTATTTAGTGAATTTTTAAAAGATTTTTTTACAATTTTTTTTACTTTTTAGGTGTATTTATGTTAGATATGTCTAAAAAGTAAAAAAATTGTTTAAAATATTAAAAAAATTCAGTAAAAACAAAAAAAACACGGAAAATAAAAAAGTAGAATTTTCTGAAAAGTGTTTGCTGAAAAATGAAAACAAGCAATTAGCATTATCCAATGACATCATAAATATCAACTAGATGCATTTCACCAGCTTCCTAAATCTAATACACTCATCAACACAAAGAAAAAGAACATAGAAAAACTGAAATAAGAATTTACAAGTCCAATTGGGGAGCATGAGGGATTTCAATAAAATAAAGAAATAAATTTCCATTGACGACAGTAGGTGAACATAACAATAGAATAATTGAGATCCAATACAATATTCCTTCAAAACATCAAAATGGCTACCACATATGAGGAAAATACGGTAACCCATGTTAACAACAATTATTAGGAACTTGATTATATATACAACAAAAAATGGATAAATTTGAGAATTCCCAAAATCTGTAGTGAGTTGAAACACAACTACAACACTTGCACATATTCCCAGCCCTGTCAAACAGGGGAGGAAAATAAAATTAAAAATTTGGCTAGACAATTTTTAGCTTGAACTTCTGTCCCTACTACCAGCAGCAACCTTGCGGTGACGCTTTGAGCTGGATTTCTTTTCTCTCCCACGCTTTGTTGGGATCTTCCTAATTGCAGTAGTTTCAATTCCTTGTGTTAAAATCTCAGGTGATGTTTTATTTGTCGATTTGTCGATAGGTGGTGGTGGTGGTGGTAGAGGATGAACAACAGCAATAGTACCACCAGGAGGGGGAGGAGCCCAGTGCTCTAGAATATCTCTATGGTAACCCTGCACACAGTTAAAAATTAGCAACATAATGAGAGAGAGAGAGAGAGAGAGGAACGCGAGAATTTTTAAGACAAA
Organism: Camellia japonica; assembly: GCA_030407325.1. Classification (NCBI taxonomy): domain Eukaryota; kingdom Viridiplantae; phylum Streptophyta; class Magnoliopsida; order Ericales; family Theaceae; genus Camellia; species Camellia japonica. The sequence goes on from JAPPVO010000014.1 coordinate 42,152,248, forward strand.
TTTGGGAATGTGGACTCTTTATGGGACAAAATTCGAAGTTTGGAATCCTCTTGGGTTTCGATCTCCTCCATTGCAAGGGATTCACTTTATTTATAGTTTTTCTTCTTGGTTTTTTTTTCCGGGGCTTGCTTCGATCAGTAATTTTTGGTTTTTCTCAGAGGACATCTTCTTGTCCTCTCTTGCATTCCTTTCATCTTTTTTAATAAATATACTTTTGTTGCTGATCAAGAGAGAGAGAAATTAGAACTGAAATATCTCCCAAATTCCATAAAAGGAAAGAATATTGGTCCCAAATTATTTGAATTGCACAGATGTAGTCTACTAGCAACCAAAATAGGAAAATGATAGCTTGAAACCTAAGAAGCACAAACACTTCCATAAAGGAAGCGTGGCATGCTGGACACCCTCATCGAACACAATACTTCACAAACACTTCTAAAAGCCCGTCTGACACTTCTTTAACGTGTTTTAATTAAAATTTTAAATTAGTTTTAAATTTTAAAATTTTCTTTTTCATTACATTTGAATAAACTATTCATATATTTAACATATAATAAATTTATATAAATAAAAAATTTTAACATGCCCCATGTGTATCATGTCCTATATTTTGTTAAAATTATAGTGTCATATCATGTGTCCATGTCTATGCTACTTAGCTTGGAACTATGGTCATATACAAATAAACAAATTAAATTAAAGATTAAAAAAAAAAAGTTTTTAAGAAAACAAAATATGACTTCAGTGAAGCAAATAGAAGAAATCGAAAAGGTTGTGTGGGATGCAAAAATTATGTCTAAGAGGAAGAACTAGAGGGCCTTGAGAAGAAATGCTTATGGATCCTCATGATTATTAGTGTGTTGTTCTCCCCCAATAATTTAGACAAAAAAAAATCAAAATCAAGCATGAGACCATGGAAGAAAATGAGAATCATTGCTATAATTCATCTTAGAGTGGACATTTCCATATTACTATTATCACTTAGGCCTAGAGTTGTCAATAATTGACCTCATTCATGATTATAAGATTCCAATGTAAAATGGTGCTTCTCCATGTTTGGAGTGTGTATAGTGTATAAACAAAACGGAGTGTCTCAGATTTTCTACAACATCCACAAGTCCTTGATAAATCCACAAGGTTCCGAACCTTGGAAGAAGGCAATACAAAAAATATAACTATGTATCTATGAAGCACGAACACATTCATAAAGGAGGCATGTCGTGTCGGACACAACACTTTGTGGACACATTTAAAAAGCATGTCCGACACTTCTTCAAAGTGTCTTAATCACAACGTAAATTCATAATATTGGACACTTCACCAATAGTTTTTCAACCATCTGAACACAACCTATGTGATGAATCTCTTCATAGTAACAATGTTTTGTATTCTTTATAATGCAACTTATTCACTCTATATCATAGTTGCATGAAACGGAAACGGGAGCAAGAGCGGGAGCGTGGGAGTGTGGCCACCTAGGGGAATCGTAAATTGGAAGCGCTTATGTATTATTTTATGATAATATTAAATTCATCTATATATATTTTTATTTGTAATTGACATATATATTATAAATAAATAAAAAAGTATAAAAAAACTATATGTTAAAATATTCTAATTATATACTTTTATTAGATTTTTTTAACCAAAAAAAAAATTATTTATTTTCTTAAAAAAATAAAATAAATTTATTTTGTTAAAATTGTTGAGAAAGAGAGAGAGAAAAGATGTCGATCAAATAGAGAAAAAAGAGGAAATCGAGAGAGAAAATTGAGAGAAGGAGGACAAGGAGATCGGTCGAGAGAGAAGAAGAGTCGATTGAGAGATGAGACGAGACGAGATCGATCGAGGGAGAGATGAGACAAGATTGATCGAGGAAGAGAAAAAGAGTCAAGAGATTGAGATCGAGAGAAGAGGGACAGACAAATCGAGAGGAAGAGAAAAAGATAGATTTGTGATTAGATTCGCGTTTCTCTCGCATCGAACTCGCGATTCTTCTACGAATCTGAGTCAGAAGCACAGAACCGCGCTTCAAAGGAAGAATCGTGAGCAACTTGAACAATTCCTACTACTAAGCTCTATATATATGTTTTGAATAAGATGAATACACTATGTGTATTTTTATATTCTAAATTTGTTTTGCATTTTTTATATTGTACTTGTTACGTAAATGATATTTTGATATTTAAATTATGAAATATATGACTTCTTAATTTTAATTATTGTGGTGTTTTTTTCATTACCTTTGAATAAATTATTCATATTTCACATATAATAAATTTTTAATGTGCCCCAAACGCGTTATGTCCTACATTTTTTGCAAATTGACGTGTCAATGTCGTGTCTATATTGTGTCATGTGTCTGTATCTGTCTATGTTACATGAACTCGGATACGGGTATCGAGTGCAGATATATATATAGATGTCAGACTCATCAAATCATAAATTTAAGAATACGTGAACTCGGCAAAAAAATATCATATTTTTATATTTTTAATCAAATATGTGAAATAAAATGGTGTTATATGTAACTTACAGTGTCAAAAATACATTTATAGCAATTATACAACTTTATGTACATATAATAATAGTATTATATACAATTATATAAGAAGTGCCCGTTAAAAAGTATCCGACACATATCATATACCCATGTCCGACACTAGTATTTGATTTATTTTGAAAAGTCCGTGTAACATAGGTGTCTGTTATGTATTTTAATACTAGGCACAACACAAGCATAAATCAAAAAGATGTGTACAAGTATCTATCATTTCTATCTTTCTTAGAGCAATTTCCAGAGAATGTATCAGCTGAACGAAGAAAAAGAATATAATAATTACCTGAACCACAAAGTTGCGCCTTTCACAGTCCCAAAACATATTGAGAGTCCAATTTGTCTTTGCTGTGATCTTGTCCCTCACTGTAGAGAAACTAATCTGATCTCTGGAAGTAAAACGGTCGACCTCATTGAACCAAAGACAAGTAAAGAGGTTGGAGATGGGGACATGTTCCTTTATTATCACACATCCTTCAGGAACATCTGTGCAAACCCAATTACACCAAAATAAATAAAGAAAGAAAGAAAGAAAGAAAGAAAAATAAAACAGGAAAAGCAATGCAATCAACACAAGCAAAAGATGACAAGGATCACAAGCGTACCACTTGTAATGGGAAACTTAGACTCAGAATACGGGGTTAAACCCTCCCTTTTGTAAAAATCAACCTGGAAGTCGATGGAGGCATTATCATACTTTCCAGCAGCTTTATTAGCTTTGGCTTCTACAAATACATCAAAGCGTCTATAGTGCCTAGATATCGCAAAACTTGCGTTTTCTCTCCACAAGAACCTGCAAGATAAGTAGAGAAGCCCAAAAAGTAAAAAAGTCTGTTTGTCATCAGCTAAAAAAGCCAAAAAACAACTCAACTTCCCGAACAAATCAACTCTTTTAGATTATACAAGAAAGCAAAAAAGCCACTAAAAAGGCCAACCCTAAATACAGATCGCAGTTCGCATAAAAACCTGTAACTACCAGCAGCGGGCGTTAGCATGCATAGTTGCACACTTGTATCCAATCACCATTCCAATCACTTACTTTTCAATTAATTGGACAAACCACTTATAGCACAAGGTTGAAAAGAATCAACAATAAACCCTTTGTTGGGTCTAGGTAAGAATCAACTCAAACATGTTTATGTGTATTGCACTGTAAGCTAGACCAAAAGATAAATTATGTTCACCCAAAAGAAAGCAAACATACAATCCAATAGCTTTATCTTTTTTTTTTTCTGTTTTCTTTTTTTTTTTTGATAAATGCAATAGCTTTATCATTTACTATGTTGACTTCTAAAATGCCACACATTATAGGTAGATGGCATTAAATAAATATTATTAAAAAGAGGTATATTAAATCCATCAAGAATGGAAAGACATAAGAGGTGGAAGGAGGGAACCAACAACAAAATTCTAACAAAAATATTTTATGAAAAGAATAATTCCAGATGAGAAATGGATGAATTACCCTTTCAAGAAAGATGACAAAAGAAAGAATTCAAAAATGAATAAACAACAAATAACCCAAAGGAAAAGAAAGAAAGAAAGAAAGAAAGCCAAACTGGATAGAACAGACCACTAAAATATTCTACTTTAGCTGGGGAATATCCAAAACCTTAACGGTGCATTGCAGACAAATAATAAACCCATTACATGGAACACAAATTTCTTCAAATAGTGACAACAAATCTAAAGGCATTTTTACTTTCCTAGGACAAGAGACTATACTGGATGAATCATCCTAATTGAAGTACTATCCTCTGGGCCAATATCAGCCTAATTCCACAACTTGTCCATTAGAAAAGTTTCAAACGGATTTAAGGCATTCAAATATGAATAGTGAAATGGAAGAAGGGTATTCCAAGCATTCACAATGTATTTGAAAGTCTGCAATTTTTTTTCAATAAATGTGGAAGGGGGGAATAATTTATGGAGTGGTAACCCTGTCTTGGATAGCCTGTTGCATGCCATGTGGCTCAGACACGGTCATGACACCCATTTTAGAGTGTTGGTGCTTCCTAGGTCCAGCCATGCCCATGCCTCCATCAACGATAAGCAATGGAGGTGGGTAGGCATCGAGACAGATACATGTCTCTTTCTCTTTCTCTCACAGTATAAATTTTTAGCAACCTTTGTTGGGATCTTCTTAAATTCAACTGCATCATCAGTTTCTACTTTTTGATTTTGGTATATTATATATAATGCTATTTCTGGTTTTATATGGTATTTTTTGCAACAAATGCTTTTTGATTTTCTAATATTATGTTAATGTTTAATACTATTTGTGTAGTCTCATTGGTCAACTCTATTTTTGTTTGCAACTTGTAATCAGAGAATTTCTCAAAAAGGTTTTTAACCTTTATACCCCTTCTCTCTTCTTCTTCATAAATGCTTTGTTGCATCAGACCAGATTATCGGATCAGCTGTCTGGTTTTCAGAAAATTCCAGATTCACATTTATAGAACTTTTATTTGTCAGATTAGATTGAATCAAACAATTTTATTAAGATGATAGGATTAGGACCACCCTTAATCTGGTCTGAATCCAATCTATTTGGAGGCCTATACCTTAGCAAGTGCACAGACACAACAATTGATGCTCGGAAGCAACTTGAAAACTGATGACATAATCCAAGGAAGAGAAACTACATACTTGGAAAATCAAATCATGTAAAATTATACAAGAGAAACAAATTGATCCAGCGTAAAGACCCAAGTATCACCAACAAGGTGGTTGCAGTGCTTTTGACTTAACTTCTCAGAACAACTTTATCCTTTGTGTATAAAAAATAAAAAATAAATCAGATAAAATGAGCAAAATATTCAATACCTTTCAAGGATTTGATATGGATCCACAACAAGTTCAAGTTTTCCATCAATCCAAAGAGAGTAGCGGACATTGGGGAAAAGCCTATGCAGTAGAAGCTTTGGAACCTGCCAAAGGTATAGCCAGTGTCAAAGAATTTTACAAGCACTAATAAACATAAGTTTTTTGGTCTATAAGACCTGATAAAAATCCTAATTGAATATTTATCCAAAAAAAATCCTAATTGAAATTTCATATCGCAAACCACCACCAATGTTTTAGTTCCTTTTCATCTATGTAGAGAAGATAAATGTTACATGGAAATTTTTTAGAGGCAAAAGCATAATGAGTGGCATTTTACCCTTCGTGAGGCAAGGCGTGAGCGTCCCAAGGCATCAAGGTGTAATCATTTTGAATTTTAATTTTTTATATGAAGTAAATAAATAACATATTTGATAATAGTAAAACATCATTAAAAATGAAATATAAAGGTATAAATACTTTTCACCTCAAGGCATCAAAATTTTCACTACAAAGAGAAGTTTTGGCCTCATCGAAGGTAAAATCGAATTCTTAACTTTAGTTATTGAGCTTCTCACTTGAGGCTTAACTTTGTGTTTTTTCTAGACTGGCCATTTACTTGATTTTTTATATGGAATATAATTACCAAAGAGGTTCTTCTTTTTTATGTTTTTGGCATAAACTAAATAAGTGCACTTATTTAGGTAAGTGCACTTATTTGGGTTACATCACCGCTCTACTTTTCTGCACATCTTTTCGTAAAAAGTCAAAAAGTATACTTATTTAGATCATCCCAAATAACATTTAACAACAGCACAAGTCAAGCTCTCCATATGCGTACTAATCATAATGTTCATGTGCAACAGGCATACAAGGTGCATGCTTACACTGTGATGCACAAGGAGTGTCACTTAAAAATCAAGACCACGATAGTCGAGGCATTTTTCCTTAGCCTCACCTTGAGGGGAGCCTTAGTAACACCTTTAAAATATTGGTTACGCACATAATAAACATGAGTTTTTTGTCTAAGAATTATCTTATTTAAAATCTGTCTAAACCAGAAAGGGTGCTGTAAAGCTAGGCACTAGGCAGGGCCTCTATTACAAGATGGCAATGCAGATTGCAAGCAAGAACCCTTAATGCCAACTGCATCATTTTCAGACTGAAACTATACACAGCGTGAAGGTGTGTCCATGCATGAGCTAATGATCTATTAAATCAAAGAGATTCTTACCATTACTATATGTCCCTTGAACTTACCTGAGAAAAGAATGTGCTGGCCTATACAAAACCTTTCTGATAATTGTAGAAAGTGGAACAACAAAAACAATATTTGATAATGCGTTTTCTCACACATTTGTTGTCTAAAACAATATCAACCAATCCGAGGAACTTAGTACAGAACAGTCTGCACTAAGCCAAAATCTATCTGGATTTAAAGGATGAACTAGCTCGAAATATTGAAAAAATTTACCTTTCCATTGCGTCTAGGATCAGTGTAAGGAAGGTTACGGACAACAACGATTCTCCACAATCCAAGCTTCTTGCTGCTATCGAGCTCACTAGAATTTCTCAGAAATACTTCTGTGTCTTCATCCACGAACATAAAGAAGCAAACATTATTCCTGGCAGCTTCACTAATATTCTTTGGCTGTTGTATTAAATCATAGGCTCCTGGTCAAGACTGCAACATTAGAATAGAAACCCACAAGCTCAGATAGGAATGAAATTTGTATTGGGCTTATGAAGAGCAGTACCAAAGACTGCGGATGCGACAACCACCCCATGACAATTCTCCATCTCAAGGAGGTCAGGATCATCAATATCAAATCCAGTCTGACGTCCAGGCTTAATTCCTCTGACAAATCTGTTGGTGTAAATGGAACACAAATAAGACGACGACAAGAAAAGCTAGTATTATGTGTTAATACTAGTGAATAACTTGAAAGCAAAAAAACTAAACCAAGCAAAAAATTTCAAGGAAAACAATCATTATAAGTTAAATAATTAACCAGAAAAATAAAAACTGCCTGGGGAAAGAATATCATACCCACAATGCACACTCATTGACTCTCTTATCTCATAGGAATCACTCCTCTGCCTCAGAGAAGGATATCCACCAAATTTTGAGCCACCAAACTCAGTTCTAGTTAAACTTTCTTCATGAATATATGTTAAATGTTCAACCACAGGAGAAAAGGAAGAGGCATTTGGCATTAAGGCAATGGCTTCTTGCACCGGAAGGTAGCATACAGGGCATGCTGAAACACAGAAAAGCAAAAATGCAAATCAACACTGTCGTTATAGATCAAACCTCCTTGCTAGTAAAAAATGTGTACTATATAGTTACTAGAATTCATATATTTGTGTTACCATAATTATGCATAAATGTGCAAATGCATGGTAGCAAGTAACACAACAACATAACAATTTGCAAAAGCAATTGATTTATTTATTTTTATTTTTTTGTTTGTGTGTCAGCTCAGAAACAACTGATAGAAACCCAAAAATTATAAAATCTCAAACTTACGACGTGGTCCTGTCCTTTTCTTATCCGCTGGTGGAGGAGGCAATGTGAAACTTTCACATGGATTCCCCGGAGGAAGAGCATATCCGGTAAAATATGCAGGAGGAGGAGGATGAGAAAGAGGACGTGGAGGTGGAGGTGGAGGTGGAGGTGGAGGTGGAGGAGAAAGAGGGGAAGGAAGAGGAGGCTGCGCTATACTTTCGCTACTTCCCACATTATTCCGTAGAGAAGAAAAGAAGCTATTATTATTATTTTTTTGCTCTCCATGTATTGGCGAAGATTTAGAATAGCTCAAGGGAATGCTCTTATTAAGTGTAATGCTTGGGATACGGTCACGTTCTTGTGCATCTTCACCTGCAGATATGTGAAAGCACAGATTATTTCTTTGCCGAAATGAACTAAAAGGGCTACCTATTTACATCCATATATTGAGATATATATCATGTGCATCTTCAAGGATGGCAATAATTACACAAGAGGCTTACACATGGGATCAATGTTGAGATATGTTGTGATCAACATGAGTAGAAGATAACAGGGCTGTAGCCCATTGAGAGAATTTCCTAACCTAAAATAAACGTAATGTGGAAAATCCAATTACCAAATCAAATAGGACATGAATAGCGCAGAATAAAATGGAAACTAATACAAAAAATCTTTAATTTTTTCAATCATAACAGTACAATAAGGTTGATTTTTCAGTAAGCTGATGAGACATAAAAAATTGGGCCACTAATTTTTCAACAAGCTTCACCACAACAGCTCTTCTGCTAAGAAATAAAATGTTCCTGGAATTTCTCGCTCTCATTAGACCATTTGTATCTATATGCACCAGGATCCCAATTCATGGATTGCCGGTTTGAGATATATATATATATAAATAAATAATTAAAAAAAAAAAGGGACTGAACCATTCTTACGACCCTTTTTCAATTTGGTAATTGTTAGTTGATCATATATCTCATTTTAGTTCCATGATTCAAAGTATTCTTTCCTATTTGATCCATTCGAATTCAGTGGACATTTAAATTTATATAGCTCCACTCAATGGTTCCAAGACCAATTAAGGTTCAAAGTGAAAGTCTGGTCTTAAAATTTTCTCCTAGCTTCATCACTAATATTGATTAAACAATGTGAATTTAATATACATATGGTAAACAGACAGAAGGAGAAGCTATCAAACCTTTGCCAACATACAGTACCCATGCAAAAACTGCAGCTGAAACAACACACAAGAGCAGCATTCCAACCTTCTTGCGGCCGGCAAATTTGCAGATCCAATGAAACACATTCTCCTTCTCTTTGAGCATCTTAGAATTCTTTCGAGAGGCAAGAGGCGGCGATGTTTGGATTGCCAACAACCCGTTTTGGACCTGTTGTTGCAATGACCCATAACTTCCTGAACTACGAAGACCCAATGACACGGTAGTCATTGTTCTTCCTTCAATCCCTCAACTCCCTCTCTCATCTCCCCTAACCTCTCATCCACACCCAAATGTATATAATTCCTCCTCCCAATCTTGAATTCACCTCCAAATTCAGACCCAGCTCACCAAATTAGCTCCAAACATAGAAGCACTCCTAAGTTTCCATCAAACTAATCCAATGACACCAAACCACCAACAAAACTACTACAATTAAGTCTTAAAACTCAAAACCCAATAAAAATTCTCTTTTTTCTGGCAATAACAAACACAATTGGGTACAAACAAATCAACATAATTTGAAACACATCAACTATACATAAACACAATTACAAACTAATCGAAACCCACAATGGAATTGAAGTCACTATCAAAAAATAAAACACAAAAACACTCACAGATCAATGCGAAGCGGTGTCTACAGAGAGCCCTGAAACCGAAATGGTGTTTTTCGGAGAATGATTTCTAGGGTTTCTGAGCGTAAATCTAGGGTTTGTGCAAACCAAAGTTTTTGACAAATCTGGGATCACACACGGTTTACGAGTTCCCTGTATATGAGAGAATTTTTTTTTTTTTTCCTTCAAATTATTGGATGAAAAACTGAGAAATTCATCACGTACTTATATTATTGCATATATAATAAAAAATTAATATCCTATAATATGTAAGTTTACGAGTAAGGGCTATTTTGATAAAATAGTTAAAAGTCATTTTTTAATTTTTAATTTATTTTGAGGTATATTATTATATATATATATTTTTTTTAAAAAAATTTAAAAAGTTAAAAATTCAGTTTTTAATTATTTTTTTAAAATAATCTTAATCTGTTTGACATGTGACTTTTTTAAATTGATTTTTTTGGTTTTCGATTAAAAAATTCATTTGAGTTAATTTTTTAAATTTTTGTGAGAAAAAATTAAAATAATTATGATTTAAATGTGACATCTTATCTTATTAATTTTTTAGTCTATTAGTGTTTTTTAACTAATTTAACCAAAAATTCACATGTCAAGCGAAATCGTGTAATAATTTTTTACTTTAATATATAAAAATTTGTCATGTGATATGAGGAGAAGGTTTAGACACCAAATCTAGTGGATACATATATAATAGGGGGAATAACTTATGCACTGTTTAGTCCTAAAAGTTTTCTTATAGACTGAAAGGTCTCATTACAATGTTAATAACATCAGATACAATGTTAATAACATCATAGTCATGTTACAAACATTAGATTTAAACATCTAATGTTCATCAAATTTCAATAATGTTTGAAAATATAGGATGAAAAACATCTAATGTTCATCAGATTTATATAAATTTTGAAATTATAGAATGAAATATCAGATCATTTACATCATTTACATCATGCTGATGTAAAATGGGACAAATGGAGCATAAGAAAACTTTTAGGACTAAATGGTTCAACGTTTCAAAAACTAGGACTTATGGGTAAATTTTCCTATATACTAACAGGCAGCACAAGTAATGCATGTACAATTTAAATAAGTAAAGATAAAATAGATTATTTATCATATATTGTGTTTAAGTTAAGTGATACGAGTCTTATTCATTATACTATTTGTCCACAGTTTGAGTCTCATGTCCATTATTTGTCTAATAATTTTTTTTAAATGACAAAATGAACACTTAGCATTAAAATAGGAATCCAGATCTTCGGTTGCACTCTCCTGCCGCACTCCCCTGCCGCCCTCCAAAACGACGTCGTTTTGGAGGTTTTTTTTTTTTTTTTTTTCTTTCTTTTTCTTCTTTCTCTTCGGTCTGTGTTTGGTTTTCGAAGAAAACCAGAGGAGAGGGGAGAGGAGGGGAGGGGAAGAAGAGAGAGAGGAAGGGAGAAGAAGGAAGAGGACGGAACCCACCACCATCACCACCGCAGAGGACGGACCCATCGAACTTCCACCGGCAACTCTCAACTTCCTCCTCCTCTCTCTCATCTTCTCTCTCTCCTCTCTGATCTTCCCCCTTTTTTTTTTTTTACACAGCTTCGATTTTGGGTTTGAAATTTGTTCTTGGGTTTGAAATTTTGGGAAGATGAAGGAGGTGAGGTGGGTTTGACACGGCGGTGCTTGGCGGTGAGGCGACTGGAGCACAGACAGAGTCGGCGAGAGACGAAGAGAGCGGGAGACGATGATGGTGGGTGTGGGCTATTTTATGGTTTTGTTTTGAAATCTAATTTTTTTTTTTTTTTTACAGATTTACTCAGATTTTGTTGAAATCTGATTTCAACTCAGTTTCCAATTTTGTTGAAATCTGATTTTTTTTTTACAGATTTGAAATCTGAAATCTGATTTGAAATTGGTTTAAGAATTTTTTTAGAAAAAAATTTCCTATTGTTGATTGGGCAGGGGGAAAAAAATGTTTTATGGATGATGATTATAACCCAAAATTTTTTCTGGGTTTGTTGATGATGATGTTTGTTGAAATCTGATTCTTCAACTCTTCTTCTCCCTTCCTCTCTCTCTTCTTCAACTCTTCCAGATCCGGATTACAATAGCAAACAAGCCTCCTGGGTGATAAGAACCTTCAGGGAGACTCCATTGAAGCCCCAAATCCGAGAACCCAACTCTTTTGCCTTTCAAAACTTTGAATTCACTTCTACCCATTAATCAAAATCTTGTAATCAAAAGTTGATGGAATAGATTCGATCTTGGCTATAGAGGGTTTTGTGATGATGAGAAAAACGAGAAACAGGTGGGAAAGGAACTCTCTGCTTCTCCTTTTCAACCTCAGGTAGTAGAGAGAAAGAGAAAGAAAGAAAGAAGAAGAAAAGAAAAAAAAAAAAAAAAAATCCTCCAAAACGACGTCGTTTTGGAGGGCGATAGGAATGTGCTACAGGAGAGTGCGACGGAGGATCCGGATTCTTAAAATAGAGGACGGCTTCAGACACCAATTAAAATGTTTCCTTTATTAATTGTATAGAAGACAAATTAGGTATGTGAGTACACTTGATGAGTGTGCTTAAACTATAAATTTTAAGTTTAAATTGATAACATATTTTTTTATAATGTTTAAGTGATAAGAATATTCTTCAGTAAGTTAAATGAATGGTTTTAAGTTCAAGTCTTATGTCTCTCTTTTAACTTTCTCTTTTTTTTTTTTTTATGAAGAAATTAACACTTGCCACAAGAAGAGAAGGCCACTTGACAAAAGGAGAGAGAAATTTATGGACATCAAGTGAGGTGTTCACTTTTAATAATAATATAGATATATACTAGCAGGTGATACACGTGATACGTGTGTAATTCAAATAAGTAAAAATAAACATAAATAATAAAAAAATTAATATTATAATATATATGTTGTCTAAGTGATAAGAGTACTTTTAATGAAACCGAAGGATTTGAGGTTAAACTTTGCTCAAGTTTTCAAATAATAATTTTTTATTTAGGATATAAAAATTTATCAAGTGATAGAAGGATAAGTCACTAAGGTCAAGTTTGACATAACCTAAATAATATAAAAAGTCAAAAATTATTATCCTATTTAAGTCATATCATCTAATTTAAATCATATTAAACCCAACCTATATAAACTAATAATTCAAAAAATATATTTTTTTAAAACATTCCAAATTTACCCTAAATACATGTACACAAAATTTAATGCGCTGAAATATAAAATAGTATAGATAGATAAATAATGAAATGGTAGTATAGGTATATAGATCAGTGAAAAAGTGACGTTCCCTAACGTGCGCCGCGTAACTGCGATGTGTACTGTCGGTGACACCAGCAGACGGTGCTGTCTGTACCTTTGTGTACCACTTTATCCTTATTAATGACGTTATTAATAAAAAATAGGAATAATTACAAAAAGAAATTTAATTGTTTGGAGTAAATTAAAATAACAGATTTTTTATTTTATTTTTTTTGTCACATCACCTCATCAGGTTGGCATAACCTAAATAATACAAAAAGTTAAAAAGTCACTATCTTATTTAAGTCACATCATTTTATTTAAATCACATCACCTCTCTAACACATCACATCAAACTCAACTCAAACCCAACTCATATAAGCTAATAAATCAAAAAGTACAATTTTTTTAGAACATCCCAAACTACTTGTTTTGAAATGTGCGAAAAAAGTTAATTTATTAACTTATTTAAATTACATCATATTTTTATTTTTATTTTTTACGCTTTTCAAAAACAATTCAAAAAAAATTAATAAATTACCTTTTTTCTTACTTTTCAAAAACATGCATTTATGCACATTTTTTTTTAAAAATTAAAAAAATATACTTAGAGTTGGTTTGAAATGTTCTAAAAAAGTACATTTTTTGACTTATTGGCTTATATGGGTTGGGTTCGGTGACACCAGCAGACGGTGCTGTCTGTACCTTTGTGTACCACTTTATCCTTATTAATGACGTTATTAATAAAAAATAGGAATAATTACAAAAAGAAATTTAATTGTTTGGAGTACATTAAAATAACAGATTTTTTATTTTATTTTTTTTGTCACATCACCTCATCAGGTTGGCATAATCTAAATAATACAAAAAGTTAAAAAGTCACTATATTATTTAAGTCACATCATTTTATTTAAATCATATCACCTCTCTAACACATCACATCAAACTCAACTCAAACCCAACCCATATAAGCCAATAAGTCAAAAAGTACACTTTTTTTAGAACATCCCAAACTACTTGTTTTGAAATGTGCGAAAAAAGTTAATTTATTAACTTATTAACTTATTTAAATTACATCATATCTTTATTTTTATTTTTTACGCTTTTCAAAAACAATTCAAAAAAAATTAATAAATTACCTTTTTTCTTACTTTTCAAAAACAAGCATTTATGCACATTTTTTTTAAAAAAGTTAAAAAATATACTTAGAGTTGGTTTGGGATGTTCTAAAAAAGTACATTTTTTGACTTATTGGCTTATATGGGTTGGGTTTGGGTTGGGTTTGATGTGATGTGTTAGAGAGGTAATGTGATTTAAATAAGATGATGTGACTTAAATAGGATAGTGACTTTTTGACTTTTTGTATTATTTAGGTTATGCCAAACTTGGCCTTATTTAGATCATTTTAAATAAAAAATTTTAATTTTATCAATTTAAACTCTAATTTTTTTTTATTTTCAATTTAAATTATTTATCCATTTCCATTATGCAAAACTGATAAAAAAAAAATATTTTAAGAATTTCAAATAAACTATAAATTATAGTTTAAAAAAATCTCTAATTTTTGGCCAAATAAACTGAAAAGGTAAAGTAACTTGTAATTTATAATTACATCTAAATACTATTAGCCGCCTTCTTTGAAATCAAAAAGTTGACTGATATGAAAGTTGATTGATATGGGTGATTTTGGAAGTTGGTTAAAAATTAATTTTTTTATTTTGATTTTTTATTTTGGATAATGTTTGAGAGCTTGAAAAATGTCCCCCTAATCTCTTTAATGTCCAAAACAACGTCGTTTTGGGCATTATTTTTTTTTTATTTTTCTTCTTCTTCTTCACGCAGCTCTGAGATAGAGGGAGAGGGAGAGGGAGAGGGAGAGGGAGAGGGAGAGAAAGAGAAAGAGGGAGAGGGAGAGGGAGAGAAGAGCTCGTCGCAGGGAAGAGCTTCTCGCCGTCGCAGGGAAGAGCTCGTTGTCCGCCGTCGTAGCTCCTCGCCCGCCGTCGCAGCTCATCGCCGTCGCAGCCACTGCCTCTGCCTCTGCCTCCTTCTCCGCCCCCCGCCTCCGCCTCCGCCTCCACACCCCGATTTATTTGGCCCCCTCCAGTCCTTCGGCTTCCTCCTCCTCCTCCTTCCTTCTCTTCTTCTTCTTTCCCCTCCTCCTCCTCCTTTCTCCTTCTTCTGTTTTCTGTAAATTCGGGAGATTCGGGGGTAGCTCTTTCGAGCTACCAACCATGACCCTTTTATTTTTTAGCATATAAAAAATGTGGGAAGTGATATAATAAAAAATGAATTAAAAATTAAAAATTAATTTTTAACTAACTTCCCAAATCATGTCATATTTATGAAGCTTTTTAATTTGTCGGCGTCTAACCTGGATTTTTTTTATTTTTTTATTATACTCACAGCCAACCATAACTAATTTGACAAATGTCTCATTGAAGATTGTATTTTTCAACATGTGTTTCAAAATAAGTAAAGATTATATATCAATCTTTTAATTTATTTTTAATCTAAAATGTATTAAGATAAATAAAGAATAAATATAAAATATATTTTAAAATATGTAAATGTGTATAAAGATTATAATATATTGATGTTGTGATTCTTATTGATAGTCTTTAAATTGTCATTAGTATGACCTTAAAAAATTATTTTATAGCTCTAGTGCTTCTCATTCATAAAGTCATGTAAAAAGACATGGATTATACCTGTTTGGTACAGCTTTTTTTTTTAAGTAATAGTTAATAATTCAAAAGTAAGAGTTAAAAACACCTCTAACTTTTAAATAATCAACTTTTTTTAGTTTACTTAAGTTATTTTTGCCTAATAAGTTATAAGTAAAAATTACACTGAATAGTCTGACACAGATTCCTAAATTAAAATAAATTATAATCACCCTCTAAAAGTTGCAACAAACAGTCCCAATGTTAGCCTTGTCTCCCACTTATCAAACACAAAAATAATTAATCCAAAAAAAAATATTTTTTTTTGACTTTTGAAATGACATTTTAGAATTGATTTTTTAGCAAAAAAAATAAATGTGTAAATGATATTTAACAAAAAGAGATTTTTATTAATAATAAAATCTCGTTTGACAACTACATATTTTAATCAAAAAGTCAAAAAGTTACTATAAGGTGTTAAATCACTCTTTCTACTTTTCTGTGTATTTTTTCATAAAATACTAAAAAATTACTAAAATAGTTTACTCCCAAACGAGTTTTAAGTTCACTTTTAAGAAGTTGTCTAAAAACGTTAAAGAAGAAATTACCATTTAGGGGAGCTTTTAAAATTATTATACATTAGTAACAAAAATTATGATTTTAATTATTAATATTTATAATATTTATTATTTTTTTGGAAAATTGACCAATAAGTCCTATGTTTTAAATTTGTGATCCACATATAGTCCATACTTTTTTTCTTGTGATCCATTTAGCCCTTTTGGATATGTAATAACTCATTTGCTTGCCACAATAGAGTGTCACATTTGAAAAAAGTATATTAAGAAATTTTTTAGTGTCACATCATACCCGTCACGTTGGAGTGTCACATTTAGAAAAAGTACAATAAGTTTTTAATTTTTTTTAGAATGTCATATCATACCTGCTATGTTGTCAATTTGAAAAAAATATACTAAAAAGTTTTTAGTTTTTTTGGAGTATCACATGTAGTTTTTTTAGAGTGTCACATCATACCCGCCACATCATCACATTTAGAAAAAATATACTAAAGAGTTTTTAGTTGTCACATCATACTCGTCACGTCATCACATTTTAAAAAAGCACACTAAAGAATTTTTAATTTTTTTAGAGTGTCACATCATACCCGCCACGTTGGAGTGTCACATATTACATTTGAAAAAAATACACTAAAGAAGTTTTAGTTTTTTTAGAATGTCACATTATATCCGTCACGTTGTCACATTTAAAAAAAGTATACTAAGTAATTTTAATTTTTTTGGAGTGTCACGTCATACTTACCTCGTTAAAGAGTCACATTAATATCTGTCACGTGGGAGTGTTACATCAAACCTGTCACATTAATAAAAGGGTATAGTCATCCATCAAAACATTACCAAAATCGAAAATAAGACCACACGGAACGAAACTCTCCACTGATAGGACTAATTGATCAAAAAAAAAAAAAAAAAAAATTGGAACTAATTGGAGTACTTATTTGTGAGATAGGATTTATTAGTAAATATCTTTTTTTTATATAATTATTTTTTGTAAGAACCATTATTATATTATGGGTAAAGCACCAATGAATCTCAAATTTGGAAATATTTTACCATTACGCCCTATCTTTTTTTTGAAGGACTGATAGGTCCCATTTGTATTGGAAAGACTTTGAAGCCCATATTTCATATATGTTGGGTTTTGAGAAGGGAGGGTGTAGCTTGACTTTTCATGCGCCCTTTCGGAAGTCAGAAGCCCTACAGTTCGGACTCTACCTGTGATTCTAAATTTAATTTCACAAGTGCAATGTGAAACAGTGAAAGCACAAAAAGAGTCAAAATCCAGCAATTCTTTTGAAAAATTGATGTTTGAATCAAATGCCAAAAAATGGACTGCTTTTTCCAGATTTCAGAGTCACCACCTAAATATTTTTAGGAAATTTAGAAAACCCAAGACTCATGCCAAAGGCCATTAATTCGTCATCACCAAAGTTGTCTCAGTTTGGGAACTTATGTACGAGAGGGGAAGGTCATGATTTGAGCACCCCACTCACCCGATCAAATATCAGCCTCTACTAATTATGATGTGATTTTTATTTACATTATATGCTCTTGTTTCGATTATTAGGCTAACTTTACTATGTGATGTGCACAAAAGGTTGTAACAACCCCAACTCATGATTAATGTTAATCCATGTTTAGTTATACCTAAAAAGGAAATAAAGTGAAGTTTGCATCATACATTGCATTGTTTACGTTTATATCTGTTAATCGTAGAAAGATCTGTTTATATTTTCGTTTTGGTTTGCGAATTGGAGGCCTTATCGGCATCTGATTTAGAAATTAACTTGATATATATGTTATTCGGGATTTATAGAAATTTGTTGTAGGTTTAATTGAAATTCGATTCGGAACGATTTAATTATATTAATTTGATGCCCATTTGATTAGCCTTAATTAACCATCATTAGGCAAGCCTATATAAGGCACCTTTGGCCTCCACTCATCCCTTTTCCTCCATTCAACACACACTCTTGAGCCTATATACACACACAAACATGAGAGAGGGTGAAAGGCTAAGGAATTGAGATCAAACTTAAGGGAGAGAAGCCATTGCTTGGGGATTTAAGGAATTGCTTAAGATTACCTCTAAATCTTAAGAAATTGAGGAGTTAAGGTGAGAATTTAAGCCTTTGGTCTTGCTTTTGAGTTGGTGAATTCATGAATTCAAGAGGATTGAGTTGACTAACATGAGAATGAGCTAGAATTAAAGAATTGTATCTCATGTCATAGATGCATGTGCATATCATGAAATTGTGAAGTTGTTTTTACAAAAATTTCCACATGTATGTTCATATTTTAGTTTTGTTCCAAGAATTCAACTTCTTTTTAAGCTTAATGACTCCTTTGATCTTGTTTTGGGAGGTTGTAGTTTATAACAACTCATGCATGTTATGTTTCAAAGTTTTGAGTTTGAATTTTGCACAATTGACATCCTTTTTGGCCTTGATTTCATGAAATGATCTTCAAACCATGATATTTTACAAGTTCTTAAATGTTTTCCAAAATTTTGGCCAAGAAGATGAGTGTTGAAGTGTAGAATTCGAGCTTTGAGCTTGGAAGTGCAATCTGGAAATTCCAAATTTTGCACTTCCGCTTGAGCATCGGATTCTACGATCGAGCGGACACCTTTGTTTTGCGCCTCCACTCGAGCGACTGAAATTTAGTTTGAGCGTGAAATGCACACTCCCAGAAGTTTTCATGTTTTTATAGACCGCTCGAGCGACAAGAGTTGCGCTTGAATGGGGAGTTGAGTCTCACGCTCGAGTGACCGTCGAGCATGAAAATCACATAACCAGTACTTTTTCAAAAGTTTGCAGACCGCTTGAGTGTAAAAAGTTACGCTCGAGCGGCCCCTCACATGTTTGCGAGTCCGCTCAAGCGCAAAAAGCTACGCTCGAGCAAGGACTCTGTTTTTAGAAATTTCACCGAGTGTTTTCCAACGCATTTCGGCATCCTCATTACATCCTAAGCATTCCTAGGCCATGTTTAAGACACCATAATGAGGATAAAAAAGTAGAAACACACCAAGACCAAGAAGAATTAAGTTAATGTTTCTGGGTGTGTAACTTTGTATGTATTCGTCTGCACCCGTGTAGGTCATGCACCTCAAGAGATTTGAATTGCCTACTCTACTCGACTATTTGGAGCTATTTGTTATTTGTGAGTAATAACTCTGTAAAGTTATGTTTAACTTTAATTAGTTTATGATGATATGAAATGATTAGTTTTCTGTAATATTATGTTTTGTGTGAATGAATGATCGTCCAAGTTTTGAAATGTACACGTGGCATCCATAGCATCACGTGATATTTTGTGTCCCTTTATGGGTCATCGGGTCCCTTCGTAGGTCATCGGAATGCCTTTATGGTTGTCCCTTTATGGGTCATCGGATACGTCTCTGTGCACATGAGTCATCAGAATGCCTTATGGTTGTCCCTTATGGGTCATCGGAACACCTTCATGGCCGTCCCTTTATGGGTCATCGAATTTGTTAACGCTAATGGATGTGCCACGTACGATAATATGAAATGTATGAATTCTGATAATAAAAATGAATATGTATACGAATCTGTTTCTAATTTGGAATATGAATATGCCTAAGACTCTGATTTCTGACTCTATAAAGGACATCATTCATTAAAACTCTTTACTTGGTTATTATTCACTGGGCTCCTGCTCATTATTTTTATTATGTATGTAGGTGATCAAGCGCGTGACTAGACTCAAAGTTGATAGCCTGAAATTCTTCTTTTTGACAGCCACCCTTCACGCCTCCCGAGGAGGTTTCGAATCATGTCAAGTCCTGTGGCCATATATTTTTGTATTTCAGAATTCGGTTCTTTTGTTTTGACAAGTCCTACTTGTATGTATAGTGTTTGGAGTGACGTGTAATTACTGTACCCTTTTGACGTCACATATAAGTTATAAAAGTTTAAAATTATTTTGTCCCATGTATGTCTACACAGCTCAATGGACCTTGTATTTGTATAATTGCTTCCGCAGCCCCTTGATTATATATTATTCTGTTCAGAGGCCTTTGGTAATCTAAGGATTACTGGCCGGTTACGATGCTAAACCTATAGGGGTGGGTTTGGGAAGTGACAAAGGTATAGACTAATTTGCAAGAATTGGAATAGACTAATTTGTAAGAATTGGAACATTTGATCTCATGTTTGTTTTTTTAAAAGAGTTTGTGAATGTGCCAATTGAAAAAGTGGGCTTAAATACACATTAATCAAAACATCCCAATTTAAGCAACTAGCCTTCATCCACAAGCATTCAAACTGTTATATCACTTAAGCACTTAGTCTCATGGTAAACATGCTTTGATATGGCAACAATCACACTTATGCGATATGCTAAAGCAAGTAAAAGCTCACCTAGTACTTCAAGCCAAAAAGATAAAAGAGTTCGGAAAAATGCATGATCTTAACTAATGCAATATGACTAATGCAACACATGCGATATGCAATCTAAATAGGCTCGGCTACTTAATATGGCATATGAATCAATTTGATAACATGCGGTCTAAGCACGTATTCAAAGAAGCATTAAACTAATAATACAAGTTAGAATGATGTACCGAGCCTCGGTGCGTGCAAAACAAGTGGATGCAAACATGGAGTATGCTAATCAAAACATGATGTCCTAAACTAACCATCATAAACAGGTAAATAAAAGGGAGAAAGACATGGGTTTGGAAGACATACACATTATTACAAAATTTGCGCCCTCACGCAGGAGGGTCCGAATGAACTAACTAGCTATTACAAAACGAATGAAATAATCAACTATCAACTAAACTAGCTAAGTAATTATTACCACAAATTATAACTAAATAATGAATTACAAATTAACTAATTACAACATAAATACAAAGTTTAGAGAAGTATTAAGCTAACTACTCTAACTACTCCGCCTCGGTAAACGAGGAATGCTTATGCATGCGCATGGATTTTCACTCGAAAAAGGCCACTGTTCTGCTACCAGTATGCCTCTGTTGCACAATTAGAACACTTGCACTGTTTTTCACCTCAAAACCAACTCTATTCCATTTCAAAAAGCCACTGCTGGGTTTTGCAAAGGTGGCTGGCATGCTAGAAGTGGTGGCCTATCGGCCACAAATGATGGTCTGCCGGCCACTAATGCCTGGTTTTTCCTACTGCAATAGAGAGCAAACAGAGCACAAACAGGATATTCTCAAGGTGTGTTTGTATACCTTACCCCTTCCTTATCATCGAACAACTCAAAGGAGTGACAAGCTCAATTCACAAGCTATCAATTGATGCAATTTCATTGCATGATGGCCTATGTGTACAATTTCAATAAATGCACAAATAAAGATTTTCAAACCTCCTCCCTATCATAGATTGATCAATGGAAGTGGTTGACATTGACTCTTGAACTGTTTTCATCATTAACAAGTATGAAACGACTCAAGACTCAAGGGTTCAATTAACGTCTGATTGAACCCAAACTGATTATTATCTTGCATCATTTTTAGTCCCCATTTTATTACTTCATTTTAATTACCAACCATTCCTTAACCAATTGAGTCCAAAAGTGAGCTTTAAGTCCTCTAATAGAAAGGAGTACCAAACCAAGAGTTGTTTTAGGCATGAGAGAAGCGTCATGCTGTTAATAATGAATCCCCAAAGGGATTAAACCATTAAGCACAATACCTCAATCTTATGCTTAAACAAACAACTAGTTTGAAACAACTTTCAAAGCAAAGAAAAAGTCAAGAAATGAGAGAGGTTACAGAGGTGATTAGAGATAAAAACAAGTATAGAAAGTAAGAAATAAACACTATCAACTCAAATAGGTTGGTGGCTAAGGCCTAAATCACCAAACCTATGAGGACCATGACACTATAAGCATGTAATATAAAGTATAAATGACACAACCAGCCCAAAACAGTCCTAAAGTAAGCAAAAATAGTGTTGGAATTTATGTAAAAATAGCTAAAAGACTAAATTAAAATAATAGAGAATTTAAGCTAGTAAATAAACCAAATGAGGGGTGGCTAACCCCTCCATTTTTGAGACCTCAAAACATGATTTTTGGCCTCTAAAAAACTCTAAAATTTAGTGGTAAAAAGCTCAAAAAATGTTAAGAAAAGAGTGGGAAACACAAGGGCAAAAGCTTAGAGAACAAGGTTCAAAGAAGGGTGGTTAACCCCTCTACCTTTGTTAGCTTTAAATCACAAGTTTCAGCCCATAAAAATAGTGTAAAAATAGCCCAAAAATAGTAAGAAAAGATAGGAAAATAAGTGGTGTAAAGATGGTACAAAAAGCACTAGAAGGTATACCTCTTGAAGATGAATGCTTCTTTGAGTTACAAACCACCAATTTCACACTATCAAGTGTCTCAAGAGCTCAAATTCAAGATCAAATCATCTCAGCAAGAAACTCTCTAGGTTTGGTTTAGAGTGTTTAGGCAAAGGCTATGCAAGTTGTAAGAGAGAAACAGAATTGTAGAGAGAGAGAGAGGAATTTTTCAAAATTTGCTCTTCAAAAATAATTTCTTACTCCTAAATTTTTCTAACCTTGAAACCAAGAGAGAGTGTCCTCTATATATAGAAATATATGAGCCTCAATTGAAAATATCTATAGAGATAGGTGGAGCAATGTGGGAACAACTGGCAACAAATATTTGCAAAAATCTGCTTTTGGACACAAATGGTCGGCAGGCCACCTCTTCTGGCCGGCAGGCCACTAGTGGGGGACACTTGGAAGGCCAAAACACTCAAAATGGCTAAATTTTCACAACTGCCTGGCAGGCCACCATTTGTGGGCGGCAGGCCACTAAAGGTGGCTGGCCACAAAAATCTACTTCCAGGCCCGATTTCAAATGGTTATATCTCCCTCATCCGGACTCTGTTTTAGGTCATTCTTGAGTCTAAGTTGAAGCTCCGAAAGTCTAATTTCCAATGGTGGTAGCCTCACATCTAAATTCTAAGTGTGCAAAAAGATAGGAAAATGATTTGGAGTCCTAAAAACACTCCCCCTAATCCCCCTAATTTCCAATTTGGGCAACTGTTTCCTTTTTTTTTTTTTCTTACTTGATATGGAAATTAGGGGGATTAGGGGGAGTGTTTTTAGGGGGATGTAGCAAGGTCCAAAAAGATATGTCTATTTTAGTGAAGGCTGCCCATTTCTGCCCTAACGGATTGATGCCCAACTTCTCCCCCAACTAGGTTTCTTCCCTCCTCTCCTATTTTCTTCAACTCCAAACCTATAAGTAAGAAGTTTTTAAAAAAATTTCAAAGAGTTCACCTCTCTTCCATTTATTTCCACTTTTTCCTTGCCCAGTTTACTAAAAAGTGCAATATTTTCAACGAAATGCGAGCCTCGAAACATCGTAGAAACATTTTCAAAATTATTTTGAAAAAGAGGGTTTTAAGTTCTAAAATAGTTTTGGTCCAAAATGGGGTGTAAGGTTAAGATTTATAAGCTTTTCTTGCTGAAGAAATTGAACTTTCATCATCGAGTGATCAATCAGTGGCACCCAAGTCTTAAAGACAGTAAAAAATGGGGTGTCTACAGAGGGTAAATAGGGGATATTATTGATGTTCAATTTATCAAAACGTCCAACAACGAACTGCAATGTTTTGCTGGTATCCCTCATGTGCGATCGAAACCGTAACAGTGAATACAGAAGGTTTTGGATTTTGATTCCGATGTTGCAGTTATTTGTGCAGCTTGTTTGCCGTGACTTTTGTTTGGTTTGGTATTGTTGATGTTAATTCCCAAATTGACATTTGAGTATATTGGTAAACCCTGGTTATCCAAATTGACATTCAATTACATCTCTCCTTCATAGTAATACGTTTTGTTTGTCGTGACATTGGGTGTGATTAGTATTTCGTCCATTCAACATTGGTGAGGACAACATCTATACATTACTGTCGCTGGAGATCAGTGCCGTAACACATGGGACCATGTATGTATTGTTTGGGTTTCTAGTGTAGGTCTGGGTTTTGGTTTCATGTGGATTGGGTGAAAATGTACGTGTTATGTGATGTCTCATGTGCGATTAGCAGTGTTGAATGCGTTTGTACGATGTGGTGATGGTGTATTAGGTAATGTATGTTGGGGTGTGTTAATGGCAAGTATGGGATGGAGTTATGTGTACTTGATGTTCTTGTTGTGATCATTATTACGTTATGGTTTTGTGGTGATGTATGTTGGTATCTTAGGTTGAGTAAACCATACAGGGGTGTTCTTATGTTTTTGTTGTTGTGTTGTGGTAGGCATGTTGTTTGTTTGTTAGTGTGGGTGAGAGACCCTTGATGTTGGTGATGTGGTAATGATAGTTAATAATCCATGGGTTGGAGATTGAAAAACTATTGTTTGTTGTTAATTTTATGTTTTGACCAACACTTGGTTCATGTGGTAAAAGTAATGTGTGTAATACGATATTTTGCGAGATGTGGACGGTGGTCCCCTGCTTGTGCATGATTTTGAATGACTTAATTATTGATGTGGTTATGTTAATATTGCATGTTTCACTTTAGTATGTGACTTGCTTGGCACGTATTTCAAATGTGAACGTTGATATGAGATACAGTGTCAGTGAATTGGTTGAAAGTACGTATGGTCTACGTATTTTATGGTTTTGATGGAGCTAAGATCTGTGTATAGTTTGAAGGTGAGGGACACTGTAGGTTGTTAATGCCATGGACAGGACATGGTAAATGTTCATCAGTTTTCCATGTGTGTTTTTGGATGTTGATGGAAACATATTTTGTTAGCATAGAAGCCAATGTTTGTGCTGAACGCATGTGGTATTGTGCGTTATTAGTATATTAGGTTGTTGTGAATTATTTGTTGTGCTCAAATTTAGTATGTTGAAATTGGGTGGTGTTTTTATAGTAGACCGATACTGTGTTCGAGAATGGTTATGTGATAATGTTTTATTTTTTTACAGCAAGTTCAATCCAGCCAAGTGCGAGATGTAACGGCCAGGGGAGAACGTTGCACTCACGGTCCCCATTTTAGACATCGACACGATTGGCAACACCAACACCAACCTATAATGGCAACACCCCATTACAAACACAATGGTCCACCAAACACAACAAGCCAACATCAGAAAACTCATTAGAAACAAAATCAGAAAATTGAAATAAAATCAACCTAAATGTAATTCACATAGCACATCAATCGTACAAACCAAGATGAACCAAACAGCAACACCCACACACCCAACCTACAAAAGTAATCCAAGAGAATCGAAACTAAACACCAACTAGGAAACGTCACAAGCTCCCAACGCAGTCCACTCAACGCCTCCTAAAAAAAGTAATGTTACAACATACCTTACTCAAACAGCAGGACAAAATCAAAAATGAAATCACAATATGGGCAAATCAGTAAACTGTATATACAATATAACAAACAAAAATACCATACCAAATATAAAAAGGACTAAATGGTTTACAAAAAAACAATCAAGACTAGATAGAGCAACATTTTCGTATATGGGATTTATAAGTAATTTTTCCTTATATTATTTACTCAAACCTCAAAAAGGGATCAAATTACCTATCACTCATGTCATAATTATTACTCTTATTAGTCCCAAAACACCAAATCTCTAATACTAATAAATAATTGGGAGATACTCCTCTTTAGTTGGAAAACTAATTAGAGGGTGTTGTTGGGTCTCTGTGGGCTCACCACGAAACCCGCACCTATGATCCGAATCGTTTGATGTGTAGAACTTGTCGAATACTTTACCTCTGTAAAATATTACACATATTAGATATCAATAGCCACTTGATCTGATCAAGTGGTTATCAATATCTAATTAACATGATTTTTTATAAGAATAAAATACTTGATGAGTCGTACAAATTGAACAGTTTATGCCCTTATATTTAATTTTGATACCCTTATAAATATTTTTTGAACGGTTAGCAATTTATGATGTGAACATTCATATTTTAAAATTGACATTGGTAGGAATATAAAATTGGCCCGTGGACGGCCCAAAAACCCAGTCAGCGAGCCGGGCCGGCCCGTTGACAATGTGAATATTCACATTGACATGTTAACATTCACATTAAT
Organism: Camellia japonica; assembly: GCA_030407325.1. Taxonomy (NCBI): domain Eukaryota; kingdom Viridiplantae; phylum Streptophyta; class Magnoliopsida; order Ericales; family Theaceae; genus Camellia; species Camellia japonica. Next base: position 42,178,553 of record JAPPVO010000014.1, read on the forward strand.
AGGAGTGTAAAATTGGCCCGCGTCCCGTGGCCGCGCGAAACCCGCTCGCAGTCCATGGGCCGCTCGGGGCGGGCCCGGTCCGGGCCGTTAACAATGTGAATATTCACGTTGACATGTTAACATTCATATTGATAAGAGTATAAAATTGGTCCGCGGCCCATGGGTGGCCAAAAGCCCGCCCGCGGCCCGGGGTGGGCCCGACCCGGCCCGTTGACAATGTGAATATTCACATTGACATGTTAACATTCACATTGATAAGAGTATAAAATTGGCCAGCGTCCCGTGGGCGGCCAAAAGCCTGCCCGCGGCCCAGGGCGGGCCCGGCCCCGTTGACAATATGAATATTCATATTGACATGTTAATATTCACATTGATAAGAGTATAAAATTGACCCGTGCCCCGTGGCTACCCAAAACCCGCCCACGGCCCGTGGGCAACCCGGGGCGGGCCCGGCCCGGCCTGTTGACAATGTGAATATTCACATTGACAAGTTAACATTCACATTGATAAGAGTATAAAATTAGCCCGCGCCCCGTGGCTGCCTGAAACCCTCCCACGGCCCGTGGGCGGCCCGGGGCGGGGCGGGCCCGGCCCGGCCTGTTGACAATGTGAATATTCACATTAACATGTTAACATTCACATTGATAAGAGTATAAAATTGGCTCGCGGCCTATGGGCGGCCAAAAGCCCGCCCGCGGCCCGGGGCGGGCCCGGCCTGGCCCGTTGACAATGTGAATATTCACATTAACATGTTAACATTCACATTGATAAGAGTGTAAAATTGGCCCGCAGCCCGTGGGCGGCCCGAAGCCCGACCGCAGCCCGAGGCGGGCTTGGCTCGACCCGTGACAATGTGAATATTCACATTGACATGTTAACATTAACATTGATAAGAGTGTAAAATTTGTCCGCTGCCCGAAGCTCGCCCTCGGCCCGGGGTAGGCCCGGCCCGTTGACAATGTGAATATTCACATTGACATGTTAACATGCACATTGATAGGAATGTAGAATTGGCCCGCAGCCCGTGGGCTGCTCGAAGCCCAGCTATGGCCCGGGGCAGGCTCGTTTGGGTCCGGGCCCGAGCATGTCCGAGACTCTAGGCTAACTTTGAAGCCCGGCCCGGCCCATTGGCCCGCTTAATGCCCATTCAAGGCTCGGTCCGAGGCCCGGCCCACCTGAGGCACAATGTCTTTTTTTGTGGAAAATAATAAAATTTTGGTAGAAAAAATTAAAAAGAATTAAAAAAAAATGGCCAGGGCCGCCCAAGCCCGGCCTAAGCTCGAGTCTAGGCCCAGGCCTACCGGCCCGACCCGAGGCTGTCGTCTTCGGGCCGCGGGCCAATTTTACATTCCTATCAATGTGAATGTTAATATGTCAATGTGAATATTCACATTGTCACGGGCCGGGCCGGGCCCGCCCCGGGCAGTGAGCGGGCTTCGGGCCTCCCACGGGCCGCGGGCTAAATTTACACTCCTATCAATGTGAATGTTAATATGTCAATGTGAATATTGACATTGTCACGGGCGGGGCCGGGCCAGGCTCGCCCCGGGCCGCCCACGGGCTTCGGGCCGCCCATGGGACGCGAGTCAATTTTACACTCTTATCAATGTGAATGTTAACATGTCAATGTGAATATTCACATTGTCACGGGCCGGGCCGGGCCCGCCCCGGGCAGCGGGCGGGCTTCGGGCCTCCCACGGGCCGCGGGCTAATTTTACACTCTTATCAATGTGAATGTTAATATGTCAATGTGAATATTCACATTGTCACGGGCCGGGCCGGGCTCGACCCGGGCGGCCCATGGGCTTCGGGTCGCCCACGGGCCACGGGCCAATTTTACAGTCTTATCAATGTGAATGTTAATATGTCAATGTGAATATTCACATTGTCACGAGTCGGACCGGGCTCGCCCCGGGCCGCGGGCTAATTTTACACTCCTATTAATGTGAATGTTAACATGTCAATGTGAATATTCACATTGTACATGGGCCGGGCCCCTACACATTGGCGATATGAATATTCACATTGACGGTGTGAACATTCACATTAGGGGTATTTTGGTAATTATGTCACCCATAGGATTTATTGAAACATAAGAAAATAATATGAACTAAATAAAACATAAGTAGATACATTAGAGGTATTTTGGTAATTATGTCACCCATAGGACTTATTGAAACATAAGAAAATAATATGAACTAAATAGAACATAAGTAGATGAAAATGGTATTTTGGTGTTCTTATCTCAAATAGGACCTAATAGAATAGTAAAAAAGAATATGGGTTAAATGGAACATAAGTAATTAAAGATGGATTTATGGAAAAAGCTCCCAATTTTTTTTATCATCTGGGAACATTTTTTTCCCTCAAATAATGAAAATTGATTGTCTTATTTGTTTTATCATTTTCAGATCATGAAAAAATTGATTATCTTATTAATTTCTGTGGAAACTTGATTGTGTTATTTGATGAAGACAAACTCATAGGGTGTTTTTTTAGACAATTTCATTATCAGGGAAGATTGGTTGGATTTAGGTATAGGGTGAGGTTTTGTACATTTGAAGGTGGAATTGTTAATATAAACATAAATTTCATACCCTAATAATAATATTAATGAAAGAAAACAAATATTCCTATATTATCAAATGTTGTTTGTTTGTAGGTTTATTTATTTATTTGTTTTTGGGTATGAAAGAGTAGACGAAAGTCCCCGAGGCCCTTCTTTTTCTTTTTTAATTTTATTATTATTATTATTGTACGGGAAAGAAATTCACATTCTCGTATAATCCTGTTGACCAAGTCTGCGCTCCTCCGTACGACGTCGTTCAACTACCTGAAAATACACACGTGAGCTAGCCGGCGGGTGTGTGTCGGAAACCTCTCCGATGCCTAAGTCAGTAAGCTTGACAAATAGACGAAAGCTCTATGAATTCAAGGAGCAAAGTTGCATTACCTCTCCAAAGGTGATATTAGTGAGCTTATATAGGTTTCGCGTGGCACAATCCTGGTAGGACTCTTATTCCTCCATGTGCAGAGTCCTTTTAGGATTACTCCTCCTTGCGTAGAGTCCTCCTAGGATTACTCCTCCTTGCGTAGAGTCCTCCTTGGATTCATACTCCTGGAAGACAATGCTTATCCTCCAACACCCCCCTCACTGCTCGAACCAAGTGAGATGGTTCTTCTTATGGCCGGACTACTTCAGGACCGAAGTAACTATTAATTCGGCCCTCACTTTACTCTCCCTTACCTCGGCTTTCCCATACTAAGACCGAGCTATCCATAAGGGAGTTAAAGCCGAGCTATCTTTAGAACCACAGCTTACTTCGGTTTCTCACATGCTAGAACCGAAGTAACTATCGAAGACCGAAACCTTCGTGCTACTCCACTCAACCGGAGTAGAACTAAGTCCTTCCGAGACCGGGCTAACCACCACGGCTGTGTGACCGGTCTATCTTCAAAGTTACTTCCCCAAACCGGAGTAACCTACATGGCCTTTCTACTCGGCCCTTTTCATTTCGGCCCTAAGGCCCAATACCCAGCTTGGCCCAATTGTATATAAATTACCCTCTCAATTGCCCCTTAATTCCATCTGCACAGCATGATAGGGATTACCTGTCTACGAACCGAACTGAAGTTTTAGCTTATTCAGCCGAGCTACAATCCTTTAGCTACTCCGGCCGAGCTGAAAACCTTTTTAGCTTTTCTAGCCGAGCTAAGCTTAAGCCGAGCTAAACACGTCCGGTCAAACGTCTCTTCAGTCACAGCAACTGAAGCGTTCCACATTCCAATGACACGTGGCAAGCCCCTATTGGCCATTCACAGCTGTTGCGCCGCCCTCGTACTCCGAAAAATTTGAACAGTCCCGCGTTTTTTCCCTCCTTCCACTTATACAAAACAAACCCTCTTTGTCTTCTCAAAAATCATTTGCCTTACTATTCACTTCCTCTTCTCTCATTGTTCTTTAACCTTGTACCTCTTGAAGCTCGAGTTCCTGCTGCCACTTGCTTCCATCTTGTCCTTTCTCATCTTTACCAGGTAAACACCATGAATCTGTTTTCTCTTCTCTTGTTTTCGTTCTAATCCATAGTAGTCTATTTTATATATTTGCAAAGCATGTTTCTGTTTCCAATAGCACTTGAAGTTTTCTGCAAAAAACCTTCGCAAGAACACTATGAATACAATGAAATAGCAAGTAGAACACCCTTTTGATCTTTATACATGCCCCAACCGAAATAGAACACTGTTTGTGATGTATGTAAAGATATAGGTGAACTGAAACCGAACTAGCACTTGCGCACATCAAAGTAGTTTCAATAGGTCACCAACTGATCCACAATAGCTGAAACAAAACCCACCGAACTAGAAACCATAGCACTTGACCGAGCTAAAACTTCAGGGGCCATGCCAGCATTCTTAGTTCCTAAACCAAACTCAGAAAGCTGCCCCTTGACGTTCAGCCGGAATAACAAAACCAAAAGTAGAACCAAGCTAACCCAACGTCTTGCCAAAACCGAGATAACACGCTCCTCTTTGAAACCGAGGTAGATCCCGCAGCAATCCATCTAGCCGAAGTAAGGCTTCCTTTCCTTGTTTTGTTTTTTATAGCACGGTCAATGATCTGTGCTTGACCCCTTTGTTCTTCCACTTTGCAGACTTTAGGTCGCCCAAGCCATTCTCTTTGAAGGCTCGACCGAGCTACTGAGCACAGCTCCTTCAGCCGAAGTAATTTATTTTTTATTTATCCGATAAATGGGGAAGTACAGATTCCTAGTGGAAACCCTAGGTGGCTTAGCCGAATTCAGGAAGGATTACAATATTCCAGCCGATGTAAACCTCACCTTAGCCGAACAAGATGTTGACCCATGGGGCAACGAAGGTTTTGTGCCCTTTACCCTTCAGTCAATAATAGAGACCGGACTTAGATTCCCGGTCCAACCCTTAATTTGTGAATTCTTAAGACAAACCAGACTATGTCCCACCCAACTATCCACCAATACATACCGAATAATAATGGGTATAGCCGCACTGAACCACCAAACCGGTCTCAACCTAGGTTTGGCCGAGATACTACACCAATACTCCATAGGTTCTAAGAACGAAGGCTGGTGCTACTACCTCAGAGTACGCCGTGGCCGAGAGAAAATAATAAAACACACACCGGACAAGGACTTAAACGATGATGACTTCTTTTGGGTCTCTGGAAATTTTGAGGACCACCAGGCCCAGATTCCTGGCTGGGCTATAAACTGGAACAAAGGAATTCCTGGTATACTTACTTCGGTTTTCCATGTATTCTTATCTTTTACTTCCGTTTCTATTCTTGCACCGGACTAACAGTTGTTTTCTTTTGCAGACAAAGCCCATCTCCTCTCCAACTACGGCTACCCCAACCTCGGTGTTCTGCGCGCCGCACTGCGAGTAAAGGAGAGAAGTTGGGCAAAGCTTCTAGACTTTGAACCGACTTACCGCTACTCCGGTCGCCGAAAAGCAAGGGTGACCGACTTCCTCCTCGAAGACGCACCGAACCAGACCCTTCCCTGCCCCAGATCAACCTTGTACCACTTACAGCCGAGCAAGAAATGGCTAAGAAGAACAGGTTGAAGGCCCTCCTAACCGCAACAACTCCAGCCGAAGTGCGGACAACCGGCCAAGCCACTGAAACCGTGGTGGCCCTTCCGTCATAGCAACCATCCTCTTCTCGCCGAAACAAGCGTGCTCGGACTTCCCAAACCGAGCCACATCTTGCTGATGAGGACGAGACCGTTCTTCCACAAAACTCTCCTCCACGCCCCCAAGAAAACCTCCAACCGGAACCAGCCGACCGAACTGCCACTTTTTCAAAATGGGCACCTGCCCTCACCTTTGACAACCGAGACATTACTGCCGAAGATTCGGTTGTGGCTGAGAAGGACCACTTGATGGCTTTCACCCTAGCCAAAAGTGTGTGCCTTCCAAAGGACATGGAACATCATTATAAACAGCTCAACACCGAGCTGAAGTCGATTCGGTCTTCTACGAAGTCCATGATCCTGGTAAATAGCTTTCCTCTTTTCTTTGTAAATTTCCTCCAACTTTGAGTCGGCGAACTCTACTCCTCTTTTTCAGGCCATCCAGAAAACCAAGTCACTCACAAGAGGATCATGGAACTTAGGCGAAATAAAAGAGAGGCCATGGCTAAGGCCGAACTGAAAACGGCCGAACTAGAGGAGGCGAAGAAACAGCTGGCCGAGCTCCGAGCGGAGAACGGTCGGCTGACCGAGGTCGCCAATTCGGTCGAGGCCGAGAAGAAAAAAGTTGCCATTGAGGCAAAAGATAGATACTTGCGTATCTTGGCTGCAATTGAAAAGAAGAAGGACGCCGAGATAAAACAACTGAAGGGAGAGATGAAGAAGGTTAAGAAGCAAGGCTTCAAGGAAGCCGAAGAAGCATACTCCCTTCAATGTGATGCAGCAAAAGACCTCTTTTTCAAGTGCGGCTGGAGGTCTGCGGTGGAGAAGCTCGGTTGTACGTCAGACACTGACGTCTACAACGCTCCACCGTACTCCATTCCAGCTTCACTCTTACAATACGTTGCCGATCTGCAAAAAGCCTTTCTTGAGGGGTCCGGCGATGATGACGATGACGATGATGATGATGATGATGATGATGATGATGATGAGGAGCCATCTCTCATTCCGGTTGTCAACGAACAGCAAAATAACAAAACAGTTCGGTCTGAGCCAGTTATAGAAGATCCAACTCCTGAGCTGCAGCCGACTGATACCGAAGTTCAGGTTGACACCGAACTCCCTCATCAAACCGTGCTCCCCTCTGACACCGGACTCCAGGCGAATGCTGACGTAGAATTTGACGCCGAACTGGACGCACTCCTTCGTTGATTTTTCTTTTTTGTTTTCGAACCTTCTGTAATCGGGCTGAAGCCCCCCGGAATTGTACTTGGTTTGAAGTTCAATGAAAATTTCTACAACTCTTATACCGGTTTTGTGTATGTATGCTTATATTTGTAATGCATTTTCCATACCCTCATTTGCCCAACTGTGATCTCGGTTAGCTATCTAACTCACTAGCCAACCACTCTTCAGCCGATATAACTTACTTCGACTGAAGAGTAACAAGAGTTGGTTTAATCCAGCCAACCACTCTTCAGCCATAAACTTACTTCGGCTGAAGAGTACAAAGTGTTGGTGTAATCCAGCCAACCACTCTTCAGCCGATATAACTTACTCCGGCTGATGAGGACCAAGTGTTGGTTTAATCCAGCCAACCACTCTTCAGCCATAAACTTACTTCGGCTGAAGAGTACAAAGTGTTGGTTTAATCCAGCCAACCACTCTTCAGCCGATATACTTACTTCGGCTGAAGAGTACCAAGAGTTGGTTTAATCCAGCCAACCATTCTTCAGTCATAAACTTACTTCGGCTGAAGAGGACCAAGTGTTGGTTTAATCCAGCCAACCACCCTTCAGCCATAAACTTACTTCGGCTGAAGAGTACAAAGTGTTGGTTTAATCCAGCCAACCACTCTTCAGCCGATATACCTACTTCGGCTGAAGAGTACCAAGAGTTGGTTTAATCCAGCCAACCATTCTTCAGCCATAAACTTACTTCGGCTGAAGAGTACAAAGTGTTTGGTTATTCCGACCAAAACGTCCTGCAGCCTGGATCCTTATCTTGGGCTTAGGAAGGGTGTTGGTTTAATCCAGCCAACCTCTAAGTTGGTTTTTCCAGCCAACTTAGAATAAAATGTTCGGTTATTCCGACCAGACGTCCTGCAGCCTGGATCCTTATCCTGGGCTTAGGAAGGGTTAATAGTTGGTTATTCCGGCCAACTATGTCTTACAATGCTACTAACTTACTAAAGCTACTTTCTACGGAAAACAAATATACTGAAGAAGAATAGACTTGTTTTATTGAAGAAGTAGAAAATTACACATACTTAAAAAAAAAAAGAAAAAAAAAGCTAAAAGTAAAATAACTTAAGATTGGCAGTGTTCTATGGCCTAGGAATTGTTTTGCCGTCCTCATCTTCCAAGTGGTATGCCCCTTTGCCTGCTAATCCGACCACTTTGTAAGGACCTTCCCAGTTAGGCCCTAACTTGCCATCTCCTGGGACCAATGTGTTTCCCATCACCTTGCGAAGTACCCAATCGCCGATTTTGAACTGTCTTGGATGTACTGTTTTGTTGTATTTCCTGGACAATTCTTGCTGGTAGGAGGCGATGTGAACCAATGCCTTTTCTCTTCTTTCTTCTGCCAAGTCAAGTTGTAATGCGCTGGCTTCCCCATTTAGGTCTGGATCAAAGTTTTCGCTTCGAATTGTAGGAAGGCCAACTTCTAAAGGGATGACTGCTTCCATGCCATAAGCTAAGGAGAATGGAGTTTCTCCTGTTGACCGCCGTGGTGTGGTGCGATAAGCCCATAAAACATGAGGGAGCTCTTCTGCCCACTTGCCTTTGGCTTTCTCCAGCCTTTTCTTCAATCCGTCCAAGACTACCTTGTTTGACGCCTCTGCCTGACTGTTTGCTTGGGGATACGCCGGTGTAGAATTGTAGAATTCTATCTTGTACTCTTCGCAAAAGCCTCTGAAAATTTTGCCGTCGAACTGAGTGCCGTTGTCTGAGATTAGTGCTTTTGGTATGTCGAAGCGAGTAATGATGTTCTACCAAACAAACTTCTTCACATCTTTTTCCTTGATTGACGCCAAGGCTTCTGCCTCCACCCACTTGGTGAAGTAGTCTGTTGCCGCAAGAAAGAACTTTCTGTTGCCTGGTGCTGTTGGAAGTGGACCTACTATGTCTAAGCCCCACATTGCGAAAGGCCATGGGCTTGTTAATGGTAGTAGTTCTCTGGCAGGTTGGTGTATTTGGTGCGCAAACTTCTGACACTTTTCGCATTTTTTGACATACTTCTCTGAATCCGCCTGCATGTAGGGCCACCAGTATCCTTGTGAAATCGCTCTATATGCCAATGATCTTCCTCCTTGATGGCTGCCACATACACCCTCGTGTATTTCAAACAGGAATGCTTCCACTTTGCTGGGGTGCACACATTTCAAGTAAGGTCCTGAGAACGACTTTTTGTATAATGCTGAGGATGGAGAGAGCCAAAATCGCTGCGACTTTGCTCTGATTCTGTTGGCTTCTTTCTTTTCTTCTGGTAAGGTGCCGTTTTTCAGGAACAATATGATGGGATCCATCCAGGAAGGGCCTAATTCTGCGCAACATACCTCTTCTGCTTCTGTGTCTTCAATGCTTGGTCTAGGCAGATAGTCGATTAGTAGTGGGTGAGGAATGGAGGTGTCTGCCATTGAGGCGAAGCCTGCTAGTTCGTCTGCTCTGCTGTTTTCCTCTCTGCCGATCTGTTCTATCCTCACCACTTCAAATTTCTTTATTTCTGTTTTGACCAACTCCTGGTACTTGGCCATTCTATCATCTTTTGCCTCGTAGTCGCCAGATATTTGGTTTACCACCAACTGTGAGTCGCTGTAAACCATTAGCTCAGTGGCCTTCATGTAGAACGCTGATTTGAGGCCTGCAAGAAGCGCTTCATACTCCGCTTCATTGTTCGATGTTGGGAAGCCGAGGTTAATAGCTTGTTCTACAACCAGGCCGTCTGGAGAGATGAGGACTATGCCAAGTCCTGCGCCATGTCGGTTGGATGCTCCATCCACAAAGAGCTTCCACATCTCCCCTATAAACAACTTCCAGCATATGGTGGGATCGGATGATGCTGTGGGGTCTGGAATGTTGCTGGGGTTTTCTACATGATCCATAGTTGCAGTCTGCCCCTTGTCTGCTGATGGGACCAAGTCATTAGTTGTTGGTGAGTTTTGACTTGGTGTAGCAGGGTCTGCTTTCTCCTTGTCTTCTCTACTCTGGTCTGCCATGGGCTCTGGTTGAGTAACCTGCACTAGGGGTTGCGCTATTCCGGCGTCAATCTCCATCCCTGGTTCGGTTGTGTCAGTCAGGTCGATTGGGCAGACTTGGTGGCTTCCAGGAGTGAACTCCGCGACGAAGTCTGCCAAAGATTGGGCCTTTACTGCGGTTCTAGGTTGGAACTTGATGTCGTATTGTCCCAACTCCACTGCCCACTTCAGAATTCGCCCAGAAAAGTTCGCCCTTTCAAATAAAGCCTTGAGTGGGAAGGCTGTGAGAACAACTATGGTGTGGGCGTGAAAGTAATGTGACAACTTCCTTGAGGCCATCATTAAGGCCAATGCCAATTTTTCCAGTGGCAAATACCTCGTTTCGGCACCTAACAATGTCTTGCTGACATAGAAGATTGGAAGATGCTGGATTCCTTCTGCTCGAACCAACACTGCACTTACCGCGTGTTGAGAGACTGCTAAGTAGAGGAAGAGTTCTTCTCCAGGTATTGGGGTGACAAGTAGGGGTGGAGAAGACATGTATTCCTTCAAGCTCTCCAGAGCTCGGTCGCATTCTTCGTCCCACTCAAACTTAGCTTTTAATGACTGAAAGAATGGACGCAATCTGTCTGAAGACCGGCTGATGAATCGGTTAAGTGCTGCTGCCATGCCGGTGAGATGCTGCACTTCTTTCATTGAGTTAGGCTGAAGACCGGCTGATGAATCGGTTAAGTGCTGCTGCCATGCCGGTGAGATGCTGCACTTCTTTCACTGAGTTAGGCCTCTCTAATTCCTGAATTGCTTTGATTTGGGAGGGGTCTGCCTCAATACCCCGGTTGGTTACCAGGAAACCCAGAAACTTGCCAGACCCTACACCGAATGCGCACTTAGAAGCGTTAAGGCGCAGCTTGTGTTTCTTCAGGATCTGGAACATCTCGTCTAGGTCCTTTAGATGGTCATCCGCATCCTTGCTTTTGACCACCATGTCGTCGATGTAAGCCTCCATTGTTCTGCCTAACAATGGCTCGAACATCTTTGTGACCATTCTCTGGAATGTCGCCCCTGCGTTCTTTAGGCCAAAGGGCATGACCTTGTAGCAGTATAGTCCTCTTGGAGTGGTGAAGGATGTTACTTCCTGATCAGGTTCGTGCATGGCTATCTGGTGGTAGCCTCTGTATGCGTCCAGAAAACTAAGTCGGTTGTGCCCTGCTGTTAAGTCTACCAATTGATCTATCCTTGGTAGAGGGAAGCTATCTTTTGGGCACGCCTTGTTGACCGTTTTGTAGTCGACGCAAACACGCCACTTGCCATTCTTCTTTGGTACTACGACAGTGTTAGAGATCCATCTTGGGTAGTGCACCTCTCTGATTGCCCCTGCCTCCAGCAGGTTTCCTACTTCTTCTGCCACTATTTCGGCGTGGTGGAGTACCGATCTGCGGGTGCGCTGAATGATTGGTCTGGCAGAAGGGTGGACGTTGAGTTAGTGACTGATGAAGTTAGGATCAATACCGGGCATGTCGTATGGGGTCCAGGCGAACACTTCAATGTTGGAGGTCAAAAATTCCAAGACCTCCAATCTCTCAGTGCTGGACAACGACGAACCAAGCAGAAAGAACTTATTCGGGTTTTTTTCATCTATTCTGACCTCCACCAAGTCTTCCACTGCTTTCTGATCAGCCGCTTTGCCAACTTCTGCGAACAGTTCATTACTCTCAGGTTCTTCAACCGAATGAACATATCCTTTGGCAGCGCGGCTGCCATTCGTTGTGACGAAGCATTGTTTGGACATAATCTGGTCCCCATATACTTTTTCAATTATTCCGGTGTCATTGGGAAATCGCATCACTTGGTGGTAGGAGGATGCCATCGAGCGCATGGCATGTAGCCATGTTCTGCCCAAGATAACGTTGTAGGTGGAGGGGACCTTTATCACCCAGAACTCCACTTGTTTCGTCACACTCCCTGCCCTGACTGGGAGGATAATTTTGCCGACGGGCCATTCTGGCATGGAGTTGAATCCGATAAGGGGAGATACGGCAGGCGCCAAGTCCTTATCCTGCAACTTTAGTTGCTTGAAGGTTTCATAATACATGATTTCACACGAACTACCTTGGTCAATCAAAATCCGCTTGACGTCAAAATCCTTGACTCGAAGAGTGACGACCAAGGCATCGTTGTGTGGGCAATAGATCCTTGCCAAGTCTTTATCCGAAAAGGACATGACATTTGTGGCCTCTATCTTCCCCTTTTTGACGACTGGTTGGACACTTAGTACCTCTCTGAAGTGCTTAGCCTTTTTGATTGAACCTCTAAGCTCGCATACACGCTCAGGTTCAAAGACTCCATGTATTATGTTGATGACGCCTTGAGGTGGGGCGTCGTTCGGCATTCCATTGGGCATATTCTGGTCCAGGGGGGCTGGCTGTGCCCCTCCTTCTATGTATTTGTCCAGGTGACCTGCTGCCACCAACTCTTCCAGATGCTGCCTCAATGGTGTGCAGTTCTCAGTGCGGTGCCCATTTTCTTTGTGGAAGGTGCACCTCGATCTGTCATGGTAGTCCTTTTGGGCCTCGCCTAGCTTAGCTGGCCACTTGACGAAAGGCTCGTCTCGAATCTCACTAAGTATACGGTAGATCGGCTTCTTGAATACCGTGGTTATGGCGGTGCGGACTCTTAACCATCTCTTGTCCTGGTCCTCGCCATTGTCTCGCCTGCCTCGTCCGTTTCGGTTTTGGCGATCTACTGTATTGACCTTTGCTGAGGTCTTCTTCTCTGGTGTTGTGGTCGCGCCAGTTTTTGCTTTGGCACGAGCGCCATCCTCTTCCACCCTGATGTGCTGGTGCACTCTCTCCATCGGGGCCTCCATGGTGAGAGGTGGTGTCATGGTGATAGAGTCCCTTAGTCTATTTCCGACTAGAAGGCCTCTTTTGTACTGCGCAATGGCGAGGTTAGTTGGGCAGTCCCCAATCTGGTTGAACGTCTCCCAGTAGCGACTGTTGTATGACCTCAGGGTCTCCTTGTCGCCCATATCGATGGAGAGTAACTGGTCGATCTCCACCGGGGTTTTTGTGTTTGTTCTGAATCGCGTTACAAACGCCTCCGCCAATTGCGCCCAGGAGGCTATGCTGCCCTCTGGAAGCTTTTCAAACCAAGTCAAGCCTAGGTCGCTGAGGCTTGAAGGGAATAGGATGCACATCAAGGCCTCATTCCGCCGGTATACGGCCATGACCTGGCGAAAGTGGCTTAAGTGCGAGTAGGGGTCCGTCTTTCCTTCATATGTTGTGAATTTGGGCTGGAGGAAGCCTGACGGTAGGGGTGCGTTCTCTATTGCTAGGACGAATGGTGAGGTCTGCAGCCTCGCCAGTGCCTTGTCCGTTGGTTCGTAAGCGGGGCGCGGTATTGGCATTCCAACCTCGACGCTTCCATGCGTCCGAGGAGCCAACCGCTGTAAGGAAGGAACTCTATGTGGATCTCGTGCCCTGGCGTCCTCCCTCCATCGTGCCTTCTCTTCTAGCACGGTTCGTAGGTCTGACGACCTGGGCAACTCCGTCTGCCTGGATCTCATTTGGTGTGAGTGTGAGGGCCAATATGTACTTCCCTCAGTGTTTGACCTCTCAAATCTCGTCCTCTTAGACCTGGAGTGACGAGTTCTGGAGGACCTGGATCCAGATTGGGCATCGCCTGTCCTGAGGCTTTTGCTTTCCGCTTGAAAGGGTGTAGTATTTCGACTACGACTTTCCGAGTGGCGAGGGGGCGTCTTGTTTGTGCGCCCCTCTCCTGTCGCCACTTCTTTTCCTTTCACCTGGCGCTTTAGAGATTCCATGTCTGCCGCCATCCGACGGATCAACTCGTCTTGTTCTCTGACGCGATCCTCCAAAGTTTGAGGATCAATTCTGCGTCTTTGTCTTTCTGGGCTTTGCGAACGAGAGGGATGAGGGCTGTTATTCCGCCTTCGTCCCCTTGCATCCCTCCTGGAATTTTGTCTGTGTGGTTCCAGGTTTGCCATGGGAGTGACCACGGGTAGGCCTTCGCGCCTAGCACCCCCTTCTGGAGTTAGTCCGTCGATGGCGGACTGAGGTAATTCTTCGTTGTTCGCCTTAATTTTTTGGGAGAAAAAGCTTGATCAAGAGGTTGTTCTTGTCTGAGTTCCCACAGACGGCGCCAATTGTACGGGAAAGAAATTCACCTTCTCGTATAATCCTGTTGACCAAGTCTGCGCTCCTCCGTACGACGTCGTTCAACTACCTGAAAATACACACGTGAGCTAGCCGGCGGGTGTGTGCCGGAAACCTCTCCGATGCCTAAGTCAGTAAGCTTGACAAATAGACGAAAGCTCCATGAATTCAAGGAGCAAAGTTGCATTACCTCTCCAAAGGTGATATTAGTGAGCTTATATAGGTTTCGCGTGGCACAATCCTGGTAGGACTCTTATTCCTCCATGTGCAGAGTCCTTCTAGGATTACTCCTCCTTGCGTAGAGTCCTCCTAGAATTACTCCTCCTTGCGTAGAGTCCTCCTTGGATTCATACTCCTGGAAGACAATGCTTATCCTCCAACACCCCCCTCACTGCTCGAACCAAGTGAGATGGTTCTTCTTATGGCCGGACTACTTCAGGACCGAAGTAACTATTAATTCGGCTCTCACTTTACTCTCCCTTACCTCGGCTTTTCCATACTAAGACCGAGCTATCCATAAGGGAGTTAAAGCCAAGCTATCTTTAGAACCACAGCTTACTTCGGTTTCTCACATGCTAGAACCGAAGTAACTATCGAAGACCGAAACCTTCGTGCTACTCCACTCAACCGGAGTAGAACTAAGTCCTTCCGAGACCGGGCTAACCACCACGGCTGTGTGACTGGTCTATCTTCAAAGTTACATCCCCAAACCGGAGTAACCTACATGGCCTTTCTACTCGGCCCTTTTCATTTCGGCCCTAAGGCCCAATACCCAGCTCGGCCCAATTGTATATAAATTACCCTCTCAATTATTATTTTTTACTACAAAGTCCCCAAGCCTTCTTTGATACCAAAAAAAAAAACCCATTTTACAACCAAACAAAACTTGGTGGAAACATAACAATATAATGAGGGCTAAAGAAAAGATGCGTGGTCTACTGATATATTTAATCTTTTCCATTAACCTAATTAATTAATCAATTAATCAATGGGGTTTTGTATTTAGATTTTTAAATTCCCCATGCTTTTAAGCCATTTTTAATCAAATAATTTATGGAAAATTGAGCCTCATTTTTGTTTTGTTTGATTTTGTTTTTTTTTTCTTTTTTGTTTTTTTTTAGGGAAGAGGAGGGGATTTGTCATATGTGGTGAAAGTCCTATAGAGAACAAGAGAATCTGTTAAGGAAATGAATTAGAAAAACAAATTGATAGACCAATGTTAAGTAAAAAATTGTAATAGGATTGATTTTGTTTGATTATTTTAATGAATGGAATTGAATGAAAAGATTGTTAAGTAAAAAGTCTAATAATACAGAATTAGAGAGAGGTTTCATTCTTATTATTTAAAGAGTTTAAAATTAATATTTAAATTCATAAAAGTAGTGCTTTTTATATACAAACAGAGTTTGTTATTTTTGTTTGTAGATTCTAACTTGTATGATGCCATGCCATGCCATTGCTTTAGTTGATATTTATTTTTGTTTCAATCCAAGTTTGGTTCGATATATAGTAATATAATCGAATCGTTTATTTTGCACATATCCATGCCAAGTAAGTATGACAATGAGGTAGAAAAATAAAAAAAATGAAGACAAGACATGAATACCCTTATATGTTATTTGATATTCACTTCATGCCCATAACTCTTCATTAATTTCTTATATAGTGCAATTTTAATTTAAACTTTGATTTACAATTGCAAATGTTATAGTTTATTGGCTAATGCAAAGAGATAAAAAAAAAAGCTGCAATCATTCATTGGGTGCAATTACTACATCAAGTAAGCGTTAACTATTTGTTAGGGCATTTTTAATTTATTTATAGAATTTTGGCACTTTTTTTTTTATATTAAATTTGTGGCTGTTAGAGGATTCACATTTTTTTCCTAATGTTTTGAGCATTCATGATATGATGAACACTTAGATGACCCAAGGAACTATTTGGCATATAAATAAGATAGGACCAAATGCACTACTTAGCAGTGACTACTGTGTTTGGTTTCAAAAATCTCAATTTCATGTCTAACCCAACAAATAAATAAGTCAAATAACTAAACTAGATGAATATCTTTTTACAAGAATAAATAAACTAATATATAACAATTTCAAGACCATAATTTATATAGCAATTCTAATTTATATAACCATTTCACCACTTACTATATGATTCTTTTTCACCCTTTACTATAGATTGCATATTCTACTTGAATAATAATTCTTGTTTATTACTTACTATTGTTAATACAACTTTGTTAATAATGTAAATTATTTTATGGTGTTATGCATATAACAACTTTTATAATCCAAGATTTAGAACTATCAAAATAGGATACTTGGAAACCACTATTAGATAAAACCTTGGAGCAAAAGATATAGAATCATAATCCTGTAAAATCTCTAATTAATATTGCCATATTACGTGAGTCACCATAATGACTAAATAATTAATTTAGTCTTACAAATAAATTACATATGCCTAATTAAGTTAAAGGTATATTTTCATATATTTTTCATTGTGCATTCATAAATGGGATAGGACTACTTACCTATTGGATATTAGTGTACATAATAACAAAAGAATTTCACATAACCTTGGCTTTGTAGGTGACCAAATATGGACAAGAGTTGGATGTTATTTAAGAATATGATGAGTTCCCAGTATAGAGATGGAGTGAAGGCTTTTATTCAATTTGCAATGACAAATATAGGCCCAAATGATAAGATTCGTCACCCTTGTATCGACTGTTTGAATTGTGAACGACACACTAGTAAAATTGTGGGGTATCATTTGGTTGTGAAAGGGATGTTCCCTTCTTATAAGACTTGGGTACATCACGGGAAATCTGTTCCCATGAATCAATCTCATGCATTGAATGATGACAACCATAATGGCTTTGGAAGTGTTGGGGATAGAATGGAAGAAGAGACAGGTGAAGATTATGATGAAATCCTAAATTTGTTAGAAGATGTTTACATGGGGATTATCATGGATGATGATAAAAATGAGGGGGATTAGGAGGAGGAGGATGACGACGATGACAACGATGTGGCTAATAATGTTGAAAACGAGGATGTGCCCAACTTTAACAAATTGTTGAATGATGCTCAAAGAGAGTTGTGCCCTGGGTGTCGTAAGTTTTCTCTTTTATCATTTGTTGTTAAAATGCTTCATGTGAAGGTGTTGAACAAGTGGAGCAATAAGTCATTCAACATATTGTTGAGGATATTAAAGGACCTTCTATTGATAAGTGATCAAGTGATTCCATGGACCCTTTATGAAGCCAAAAAATTCTTACGTGACTTAGGCTTAGGATATGTGTCGATTCATGCATGTAAGTATGAGTGTGCACTTTTTTAGAAAGAGAATGCAAATTTAGAGAATTGTCCAATTTGTCAAGAGTCTAGTTACAAGTTGAATGATGAAAAACCGTTGACACCAAGGTTATGGAGATTGTATATGTCGAGAAAAACAGTTATAGATATGAGATTGTACAAAGCGAAGCGAGTAGATGATGGGATACTGAGACACCCGACTAATGGTGAGGCGTGGAAGGATTTTGATGGGCAACATCATTTGTTTTCCCAAGAGACTCAAAATGTGAGGTTAGGGTTGGCTATTGAAGGTTTCAATCCTTTTGGAAATATGAGCAACTTATACAGTATGTAGCCTATGATTGTTATGCCTTACAACTTGCCTCATTGGAAATGTATGAAACAATTATTTAGTATGTTGTCATTGCTTATCCCTGGACTACAAGCACTAGGGAGAGATATTGATGTTTACATGCGACAATTAATTGATGAGTTAAAGGAGTTGTGGGAAGATGGTGTGCTTACTTATGATGGCTCAACTGAATTAACTTTTCGAATGCATGCAGCTATTATGTAGACAATTAATGACTTTCCTGTATATGGCAACTTCTCAAGATGGAGTACAAAAGGTTATTTGGCTTGTCCCACATGTAACAAGAATGCATCCTCACAACGGTTGAGAAGTAAGATAGGGTACACAGGCGCTCGCCGTTACTTGCCTAATGACCATCCTTGACCAAGGAGTCGACTTTATAATGGTAAGAATGAGTTCGTGTCAAGACCTTTGGAATTATCAAGGGAACAAAACTTAGAACAATTGGACTCAGGGACATTCAGACCATTTGGAAAGCATCCAACCAATAAGAAAAGAAAAAAGGAAAATCTAGTATTGAACTGGACCAAAAAAAAAAAAAAAAGCATCTTCTTTGAGTTGCCATATTGGAAAACACTTAAACTCCGACACAATATCGATGTTATGCACATAGAGAAGAATATATGTGATAGTTTGCTTGGAACATTACTCAGTATAGATGGAAAGAACAAAGACACAGAAAAAACACGCATGGATTTGGAAGATATGAAAATAAGGAAAGAGTTGTACCTAAAAATGCGTGTCGATGGGTCTTTTGAAAAGCCCCTGTAGATACCCTATTTTTGACTGCTCTTAAGACTTGGGCGCCACCGATTGATCATTCAACGATGAATTTACACGCTTGTCCAAATGCTCGATTTCCTCAGTAGGAAATCTCAGTTTTGAGCCTCAGAAACCTATAAACCTTGTGCATTGTTTTTTGGACCAAAATAATAGTTTTTCAAGCCTGATCATCTAGGGACCTACAGACCCACTGGTGGCTTGTCGGACACTATTAGTGGATGGCCGCCCCTTATTAGTGGCCTACCGGCCACTTGTGTAAAAAACTAGATCTTTTTGCCAGCTATGCCAGCTGTCTCCACAGATGCATGCACTGCACCAGCTATGTCTATATGGATATTTCTAAGATAGTCTCATATATTTCTATATATAGATAACTCCCTCTCATAATTTAGGGTTAGAAAAAAATTGTGGAGCAAAGTTTTGAAAAATATTTCTCTCTCTACATTTCTCTCTCTCCCTTATAACTTCTATACTCTTTTCTTAGACACTTTAAACCAAACCTTGAGGGTTCTTTGCTAAGGTGTTTGAGCTTGCATTTTAGCTCTTGAGGCTGTGAAATTAGTGGTTAGTAATTCAAAGGATCACTTCTCTTCAAGAGGTATAACTCCAAGCTTCTTTCCTGTATTTATTTTCCATCATTCATTGCTGTTTTTGTACTTTTTTTCACCTGTATTTGGGAGCTAAAACTTGTGGTGTAAAGACATTAAGGGTAGAGGAGTGGACCACCCTCTCTTTGACCCTTGTTTTCTAGGCTTTTTCCCTTGTGTTTCTCACATTTTCATTATCTTTTTTTGAGCTTTTTACCACTGATTTTCAGAGGCTAAAATGTGGTTTTGAAATTCCAAAAATAGAGGAGTTAGCCTCCCCTCCTTTGGCTTGTTTACTAGCTTAATTGCTCCATTATTTTGTCTTGCTTCTGTAGATGTTTTTACCTTAATTTCAGTGTTATTTTAGCCTATTTTAGGATTGTTTTAAGTTGTTCATGTCATCTATGCTTTGTATTGCATGCTTGTAGTGTAACGATCCTCATAAGTTTGGTGTTTTAGGCATTAGACACCAACCTATTTGAGTTGATATCATTTATTTCAAGCTTTCCATACATGTGTTCATCTTTAATCATCTCTGTACTTCTCTCATTTCTTGGTTGCTTCTTTGGTTTGAGAGTCGCTTCAAACTGATTGTTTGTTTAAGCTTGAGATAGAGGTCGTTGTGCTTAATGGTTTAATCTCTTCGGAGGTTCATTACCAACGGCATGACATCTCTCTCATGCCTAAAGCAACTCTTTGCTTGACGCTTCTTTCCATTAGTGGACTTGATCTTCATTATTGGACTAAAAGGCTTAAGGAATGGAAAGGTAATTAAAAGAGGTATTAATTGAACCCATTGAGTCTTGATTCATTTCATACTTGTTAGTGATAAAAATGGTTCAAGAGTCAATGTCAACCACTTTCCTTGATCAATATCATAATAGGAATAAGGTTTGTGGGTCTTTCATTATGCATTTATTGAAATTGTATCCTTTGGTTCATAAGTCATCACGCAATGAATTTGCGTCGATTGATGGCTTGCGAATCGAGTCTATCCCTCCTTTGAGCTGATTGATGATAAGAAGAGGCAAAGTGGACAAACATCATCTGAAAATGCTCTGTTTGTTATCTGTTGCAGCAAGGCAGTACCGCAAATTAGTGGCCGGCTGACCACTTATAGTGTATGGTCGTCCACTACTTCTGGCCGGCCAACCACCTTTTTCAGCCAGGCAGTACCATTTTCCTGTAGAACAGAGCAGAGGTTGAGGTGAAAAACAGTGCATTTTGGCAGCCAAACAGAGGCATTTTTGAGTCGCGTTCATACAAGAGCCATCTCTAGCATCTTGGGGTCCGTTTAAATTATATTGTTATAGTAGTATGCTGTACTTAAAGTGGTGAATTTGTAATAGTTAATTACTTAGTTAGTTCAATTCTCATTTGTAATAATTAGCTAGTGTAGTTAATTTACTTAATTTGGTTTGTAATAGTTAGTTAATTTGGTAATTAGCTAGGACATTTATTTGGACCCTCTTGTGCGAGGGTGAATATGTAATAAGGTGTATGTCTTCTAACCCCGCATCTTTCTCCCTTTTATTTTCCCACTTATGATGGATAGTTTAGAGCATAATGTTTTCTTAACATTTTCCATGCTTTGCATCCACATGTCTTGCACGCATCAAAGTTCGATTCATCATTCTAACAATGTATTGTTATTGCTTAACTCATTGGATATGTGCTTGGACCACATGCTATCAAATTGCTTCAAATACCATATTAGTAGCCGAGCCCGTTAGTCATAATTGTTTATGTTGCATTAGTTAGGGTCATGCATTTTTTCTAACTCTTTTGTTTCTTTTGGCTTGCCTTGGAGTACAAGGTGAGCACTTATTGCTTTAGCATATCACATGTGTGTGATTGTTGCCATACCAAGCATGATACCATAAGGCTAAGTGCTTAAATGATATACTTGTTTTGAATGCCTGTGGATGAAGGCTAATTGCTTAAATTGGGACAATTTGAGTAATGTACATATGCGATCACTTTTTTGAGTGGTACATATTCGAAACAATTTTCAAACAAATATAAAATCAAAGTGTTCCAACTTTTGCAAATTAGTCTATACTTGTGTGCATCACTTAGTAAAGATAGGCTAATAATTGGAACAAGAGCATATAATGTAAATAAGAATCACATCATGATTAGTAGGGGCCAATTTTTGATCAGTTGAGTGGGGTGCTTAATTAATGACATTCCACTCTCATACCTAAGTTCCCGAGCCGAGACACTTTGGTGATGATGGACTAATGGCCTTTTGGCACGAGTCACGGGATTCCTAAATTTTTCAAAAATATTTAGGTGGCAACTCTATAATCTGGCAAAGCAGTCCATTTTTGGCAATTTGATTCAAAATTGATTTTCCAAAAGATTTGTCGGATTTGAACTCATTTGTGTTTATCTATTTCACATTGCACTTGTGGAATCAGATTCAAAACCACGAGAGTCCGAACTATAGGGCTAGTCATATTCGAAAGGAGCATGAAAAGAAAGCTATAGTTTCTGGTGACTCTATTGGGGAGTTTAGAGAACTTGAGTCAAACTTCATGATATGAAATTTTATCTACACTTATATGTTCTTTGCATTGGTGCGCTTAAGTCATTGTGTTTGCCATCTGCTATTCCTGGATGGTTTGCCGGGGGCTTGCCTAAAAGCTTGCCAAAAGGTTGGCCGGTCGTGGACTCTGCCATGTTGGAAACACAACCCTTGGATCTGAATTATCACTGTACCGCTTGATCCTCCTTTCAGTTCTCGGTGTTAGGTGTGAAAGGTATATTAGGTAATCTTGTTGAGGTACCCTTTTGACCATTTGGCCTAGTTGCATTTAGAAAAGCCATAGAGACTGTTCCAAACTAGGATATGATGCTCACCCGAATATAGAATTGCGTGAAACCGCTTGATTGAAATAGTAAACCCTAGTTCATGACAAAACTAGGACATGATAACCCTACCCCCTCATAGGGGTGTTTTGGCTTTCTCTTAACTGGTAGGTGCTTTACAGTGAAACTGTACAAGGATGTGCATATCATTTGCAAGGTTGTAGCTATTTTGGGGCAGAATTTAGTGGGGAGTACAATCCTACATCTTTGCTCATGTCTGTGTTGATAAACGTCTTAGCTGAGGTGCTGTGCAGTTTCTGATTGCTACTCTTTTACTTTATTTCTTTTGCTAGGTAGTTTAAACCATAGTTTCAGAAAGTTCGGATATCCCCCAAGTACTTTGGACCCGAGTTGGAAGACTTTGCAAGGCCGGAGATCTTGTTCGAGGAGAACCCGTGTTTACCTCACTCTCACCAGTTACAAGACGGAGGAGAACCAGATAAAGTTCGCCAGTCCAATTCTTACAGCAATCACTTCTTAGCTCACCTGTGTCCAGTCCGGTTCGGGAACAGTTATCTACTTCACGAGAACAATCACCTATTCCAATGGCACAGTATCCCCCAGCCAATATTGTCATGACCCGAACCCGCCCCCGTGGGTTGAGGACATAACCGGCCAGTAATCAGGAGATTACCTACGGCCTCAAACCAAACCAAACCAAGGTATGTTAATAGAGTTAATGGGGGCCAAACGGAAGCAGTTTAAAACTTTGTCCATAGAGCTGTGCTTACATGGCACATCATAACAACCATACATATGTATATTAATAACTCACAACAAAATATGTACTACACAAGGTTCTGTACATACAGGATCATATAAGTCTAAGTCAATCCAAGAAAACTATATACAACATATTCCAAGACTTCGCCCACATGACAAAATAAAATAGAATGACAAAAAGGCGAAGACGGGTCTCGTGCGTGAGACGCAAGAGCTGACTCTTTAAAACCTTTGTTGTTCCTCACAGACTTCACTGGGGCTGGGTTTGGACTTCTCTTGGCTCACCTACAAACACATGAATGAGCATGAGCGAAAGCCCAGTGAATAATATCAAATAAAGGAGTTATACAAATGGTATATAGAACAACATGCTTCAAACGGCCTTGGGCCCAATTCATATTTTCATTTATGTCAAACTGGCCTTTGGCCCATTCATTTATTCGTATCAAACTGGCCTTTGACCCACTCATTTATTCATGTCGAAACGGCCTCTGGCCCATTCATTCATTCGTGTCAAAACGGCCTCTGGCCCATTCATTCGTGTCAAAACGGCCTCTGGCCCATTCAGTCATTCTTGTCAAAATGGCCTCTGGCCCATTCACTCTATCATTCAGATCAAACTGGCCTCTGGCCCATTCATTTGGCATAGCAACATTGTCCACCAATCGAATCAACAAACTTATAGAACTTACATAGAAGTAAGTAATTTGGACAACAACATATTTTAGATATCTTTGTTAAGATATTACTCACAGTGATCGGTTGGTTGGTTTGCCCTAGAGCTCGACCCTACACATTCCATGAACACAAAAGGGTCATAAACAATTCAATCCGTTCTAAATTCACATTTTCCTCTTTAGGCTTCATTCTTATCTCTTTAACTCAATTACAATGCTCAATGCATGCCTAAGAGTACTTAGAAGTGAAAGAGGACGGAAAACGAAACTCAGAATGTCCTTTCAAAATTTCAGAAAACAGGGTCTCCGCTCGAGCGTGTCCTTCCCCGCTCAAGCGGACCCATGAGGTCTGCAAAAGTACTGGATGCATCAAAATTACGCTCGAGTGTGAAGCCTGACGCTCGAGCTGAAGGTCTGTCTACATAGCTCCCCGCTCGAGCGGACATCCAAGTCTGCAAAAATACTGGGAGCACGAATTTCACGCTCGAGCGAGTTCCCCCCTCGAGTGGACATCAAAATTCTGGAAAATCCAGAACATGTTCTTGAGCTTTAATTTGATGTTCAAAGGTTCCAAATGCATGATTTTGGCTCAAACTTCACATATACATATTCTAACATGGTGTAAACACCAAATTACAATACAATGAAACTCAATTTCACAATTTAATCACATGCATGTCTCAAATTAACTCAAACTCATCACCAGCTCACTAGATTCAAACATGCAAGACTCAAACTTCCATGATTTGCACTTGCATGTGAAATGTACACAATATCCTCAACTTAATTGGTGAAGAGATGATCAAATACATGGTCATTAATCAAAACTCAACATGGATTACATACTTTATGCTCAAACATGGAAATTTATGGCAATTTCTTACATGCATGTGTTCTAAGACTTCAAACTCAACAAAACCAACTCAATTTCATCATAATCAATCTACTCATGTTCTTGACCATTAATCGAACTTGAATTCACAAATTACAACATTAAACTCATGAATTCCCTTACCTAGGAGCTCAATTTTCCAACTATAGCAAAATCTTGAGTTTAGTCTTCAAATTCCCCAAACCTTGAGCCAAGATTACACAATTCTCTCCCTCTCTCTCTCTATAGCCGGCTCTCTCTCTTCTTTGAGTTCAAAATCAGCCAAATGAAGCTAAAGAGAGAATTGAGGGTGTAGTGCTATATTACAACCAATTCCACTAATTCCCATATAATAATAATAAAGTAATTGGGTACTAATTCATTAATTTAATCAATTTAATCTGATCCGAATCAATTTCCAATTAAATTTCACCGTAGGCTTTAAAAATCACGCTAATCACAATGGCGTAATCAATTTCGGGTTCTGTGGCCGATAAGGCCTTCAGTTAAATTTCCAAAGCAGAAAATCAAACAGATATTCCTACGGTGAACAGATAGAAATTCAAAACCACATATTTTCACATAATGGCACACAAAATCATATTAAACACATAGTCATACTCATATTAAGGACCAATTAACATATTACGAAACAGGGATATCATAGTCTTCCCCCCTTTAGGAAGTTTGGTCCTCCAAACTTATTTTACCTTCGTCGGGAAACAAATGTGGATAGCGTAGTCGCATTTCCTCCTCTTTTTCCCATGTAGCATCCATTCCACAGTGTTCTTTCCATTCCACTTTCACCATTAGAATGGACTTGCTTCTCAATTGTTTCACTTGACGCTCAACAATTCGTTCCGGCCATTCGGCGTATTCCATATTTTCATCAATAGCTACCCGGTGATAATCAATCACATGAAACGGGTCTCGGAGGTAACCCCTCAACATCGACACGTGAAACACATTATGGATTTGTTCGAATCCTGGTGGCAAAGCAACTCTATAAGCAACTGGACCAAGCCTTTCCAGAATCTGAAACGGCCCAATGTAACGGGGCGACAACTTGCCCTTCTTTCCAAACCTGACTTGGCCTTTCATTGGGGACACACGGATAAACACATGGTCACCGACCTCATACTCAAGAGGTCTTCTTCGAACGTCTGCATAGTTCTTTTGTCGGTCCTGAGCTGTTTTGAGCCTTTGCCGAATAGTTTTGATTTTCTCAGAAGTATCTTGCACAATTTCAGGCCCAAGTAAAGCTCTATCCCCGACCTCTGTCCAACAATTTGGTGATCTACACCTTCTACCATACAAAGCCTCGTATGGTGCCATACCATGCTGGAGTGGAAGCTGTTATTATAAGCAAATTCCGCAAGTGGCAAATAGTCTTCCCAACTCCCCTGAAAATCCAAAGCACACATCCGAAGCATATCTTCCAAAGTCTGTATTGTTCGTTCTGATTGCCCATCTGTCTGTGGGTGGAATGCAGTACTGAACCTTAGTTCCGTCCCCATAGCTTCCTGCAAACTCTTCCACAATCTAGATACAAATTTCGGATCTCTATCCGACACAATAGATACCGGAACTCCGTGTAAACGGACGATCTCATCAACATAAATAGTAGCCAATCTATAAGCATTAAATGTAGTTTTGACAGGCAGAAAATGTGCAGATTTAGTCAGTCTATCAACTACAACCCAAATAGAATCCATACCTCGAGAAGTCCGAGGTAGGCCAACAACAAAATCCATAGTCACATGCTCCCACTTCCATTCAGGAATAGGGAGAGGTTGAAGTAGACCGCCTGGTTTTCTGATGTTCAGCTTTAACTTGCTGACATGAAGACATTGGACACATATTCTGCAATCTCTTTCTTCATTTTAGGCCACCAATAGGTTTGTTTCAAATCCCGATACATTTTATTGTTACCCGGATGCATAGCAAACGCTGATTGTGGGCTTCATCTAAAACCCTCTCTTTAGTTCCGGAATATCTGGGACACACATTCGTTCGAAACTCAACACTTCATTCAATACCAAACTCTGCTTTCGGACTTGTCTCAAATTCATCAATCACCTTCTTGAGGAATTCATCCTCTTTTGTTTCTGTTTAATTTCCTCAATGATTGCTGGCTCGGCTATAATAGCGGCTATCAATCCGCCCTGTTCACACATTACCACTTCAATTTCAGACTTCTCAAAATCTTGCAAGATCTCTTTCTGTTCAGTAAGCAAACAAGCCATACTCCCCATTGATTTTCTGCTCAAGGCATCAGCAACTGTATTAGCTTTCCCGAGGTGATACTGAATCTCAAGATCATAGTCTTTTATCAGTTCGAGCTATCTCCTCTGTCGCATATTCCACTCCTTCTGTGTAAAGAAGTATTTCAGACTTTTGTGATCAGCGTAGACTTCACACTTTGCCCCATACAAATAATGCCGCCAGATTTTCAAAGCAAAAACAACTGCGGCCAATTCTAATCATGTGTTGGGTAGTTCTTCTCGTGTGGTCAACTGTCGGGAGGCGTAAATAACCTTTCCGTTCTGCATTAACACACAACCCAAACCTTATAAGACGCATCACTGAAAATTACAAAATTTTCCGTACCTGACGGTAGTGTCAAAACTGGTGCAGTGGTCAATCTTGTTTTCAGCTCATGAAAGGCAGCTTCTCTATCGTCATTCCATTCAAATGATTGCCCTTTGCGTGTCAACTGGGTAAGAGGTACAACTATCTTTGAAAAGTTTTCACAAATCTTCTGGAATAACCAGCTAAGCCCATGAAACTGCGGACCTCTGTTACATTTGTCAGTGTAGGCCAATTCACAATTGCCTCTATTTTCTGTGGGTCCACTGAAATTCCTTCCTTGTTGATCACATGACCTAAGAAAACAACTTCATCCAACCAAAACTCACATTTCTTTAGTTTAGCAAATCATTTTCTTTCCTGAAGTATTTGTAGGACAGTTCTCAAATGATGTTCATGTTCAAGTCTATCTTTAGAATATATCAAAATATCATCAATAAAAACCATAACAAATTCGTCAACGTAGGTTTTAAAAATTCGGTTCATTAAGTCCATAAATGCTGCCGGAGTATTAGTCACTCCAAGTGGCATAACAAGAAACTCAAAATGTCCATACCTCGTTCTGAATGCGGTTTTCTCAACATCTTCTGCCTTAACTTTCAACTGATGATACCCGGACCTCAAATCAATCTTAGAAAGCACCTGTGATCCTGCAACTGGTCAAATAAGTCATCAATACGGGGTAGGGGATATTTGTTCTTTATTGTTACCTTGTTCAATTCCGATAATCGAACACAAACGTAGGGTTCCATCCTTCTTT
Source organism: Camellia japonica (assembly GCA_030407325.1). NCBI lineage: Eukaryota > Viridiplantae > Streptophyta > Magnoliopsida > Ericales > Theaceae > Camellia > Camellia japonica. Next base: position 42,206,140 of record JAPPVO010000014.1, read on the forward strand.
TTCACAAACAATACTGGTGCACCCCAAGGCGAAGTGCTAGGTCGAATAAACCCTTGTCAAGCAGGTCTTGCAACTGTTCTTTCCAATTCTTTCATTTCAGTAGCCATTCTGTAGGGAGTTTTAGAAATGGGCTGGGTGCCTGGCATAGTTTCAATAGTAAACTCTATCTCCCTATCTACCAATTCCCCTGGTAATTCATTTGGAAACACATTTGGAAATTCTCTAACAATAGGGATATCATTCAATTCAACATTCACGGATTGTTCAGACAACACATAGCACAAATAACCCTGGCACCCTTTCCTGATCAGTTTACATGCTTTCATTGCAGATACCAAATAAGGTGGAGGCACTACCCCATTACCCACAAACACAATTTCCTTATGTTCTGGTGGTTTAAACACAACCCGTTTTGTCACACAATCAATGGTGGCACAATATTTGGTCAACCAATCCATGCCCAAAATTACATCAAAATGCCTAAAGTTCAAGGGCAACAAATCTACATATAGGATAGCATCCTCAATACGCATATCACAAAACCGGTATATGATTCACACAATACAGATTCCCCAGATGGAGCAGACACACAGCAGATATGGCAGTAATTCTAGAGGTCTACTCAGCCTAGATGCAAATGCACATGTCACAAAAGAGTGTGTGGATCCGGAGTCAATTAACACAAAAGCATCTTGATTACATATAGAAATAGTACCTGAGACAACTACGTTGGCATTCTGTGCATCGCCCAGAACAAGCGCAAAAACTCTCCCTTGTCTCACGGTATCCCCGGTGGTAGCGGATCTCAAAGTATTTCCCGGCTTCGGGATCGATGCAGTTGAGCTAGCAGCTAGCTTCCCACTATTCTGATTACAATCTCGGGCCATGTGCCCCTGTTTACCACACTTGAAATAGGCCCCTGACACACGGTAACAAACTCCACGGTGCCTTTTGCTATAAATATTGCACATGGGAGCTGTGTCTCGGGAAGAATTCGAAGTATTTGAGGAGCCCGTGTTTTGCTTTTTCGAAAATTTCTTCTTTGAGAAGAAGCCTTGTCTTTTGTTGCCTTTCCAGTCAGTTATTGGCTTAGCCTGTCTGGCTATGTTAGCCTCTGATATTATGGCTCTGTCTAGTACCCCAATGTAGGTTTCTAGCTTCAAGACATTCACTCTTTCTAAAATGTCGCTGCGAAGCCCACCTTCAAAATGCCTTGCTTTCTTGTAATCCGTATCAATCACATGTGGTGCAAACCTGGCCAATTCAGTGAATTTGGCCTCATACTCGGCTATAGTCATACTGCCTTGCCTAAGTTCCATGAACTCTGCTACTTTCCTGTCCCGAACACACTACGGGAAGTACTTGTCATAGAAAATTTCCAGAAATTTCACCCAGTCAACATCCTTATGATTCTCACACATTAACATCCACCATCTTCTTGCCTCGTCTTCTAGCATAAAAGTGGCTAGAAGCACCTTCTGTGTCTCCGAGCAAGGGAACACTTCAAATAGTTTCTCAATGCCGAGAACCCATGCTTCGGCTTTTAACGGGTTTAATCCACCATGAAACTATGGTGGTTTCATTTTCTTGAATTCTTTGGTGAGAGCTATTATCTGATCATCATTCTGATTATCTGGCACAGGTGGTGCCGGAGGTAGAGGTGGCGGATGTTGTTGCTGCCACTGTTGTTGCCACTCCTGTTGCTATCTAAAAGTTTCTGCCATTTCCTATATCAGTCTTTCCATTCTGTCTATTATGGTAGTGGAGGATTCCTCTATCTCATCACCTCTTGTTCTTACCATCTGATTAAACTTGCATTATACTTTATACAAACGATACACAAGTATGCATATACTGAGGAGCATACATATTCAAACAATTTGTAATGCAAGCAAATCACAAACTTATGGCACATAACTGTTCATATCAAAACATTTAAGCACATTATCGATGCTTCCGAGTTCATATTTATCACATGAATGCATCCTAAATCTTTTCTAGACGCTTATTGCTCTTTTGGACAAGTGTGTGAGTTATTAACTTGTGCTCTGATACCACTCTGTCATGACCCGAACCCGCCCCTGTGGGTTGAGGACATAATCGGCCAGTAATCAGGAGATTACCTACGGCCTCAAACCAAACCAAACCAAACCAAGGTATGTTAACAGAGTTAATGGGGGCCAAACGGAAGCAGTTTAAAACTTTGTCCATAGAGCTGTGCTTACATGGCACATCATAACAACCATACATATGTATATTAATAACTCACAACAAAATATGTACTACACAAGGTTCTGTACATACTGGATCATATAAGTCTAAGTCAACTCAAGAAAACTATATACAATATATTCCAAGACTTCGCCCATATGACAAAAATAAAACAGAATGACAAAAAGGCGAAGATGGGTCTCGTGCGTGAGACGCAAGGGCTGACTCTTCAAAACCTTTGTTGTTCCTCACAGACTTTACTAGGGCTGGGTTTGGACTTCTCTTGGCTCACCTACAAACACATGAATGAGCGTGAGCGAAAGCCCAGTGAATAATATCAAATAAAAGAGTTATACAAATGGTATGTAGAACAACATGCTTCAAACGGCCTTGGGCCCAATTCATATTTTCATTTATGTCAAACTGGCCTTTGGCCCATTCATTTATTCGTATCAAACTGGCCTTTGGCCCATTCATTTATTCATGTCGAAATGGCCTCTGGCCCATTCATTTGGCATAGCAACATTGTCCACCAATCGAATCAACGAACTTATAGAACTTACATAGAAGTAAGTAATTTGGACAACAACATATTTCAGATATCTTTGTAAAGATATTACTCACAGTGATCGGTTGGTTGGTTTGCCCTGGAGCTCGACCCTACATATTCCATGAACACAAAAGGGTCACAAACAATTCAATCCGTTCTAAATTCACATTTTCCTCTTTAGGCTTCATTCTTATCTCTTTAACTCAATTACAATGCTGAATGCGTGCCTAAGAGTACTTAGAAGTAAAAGAGGACGGAAAACGAAACTCAGAATGCCCTTTCAAAATTTCAGAAAACAGAGTCCCCGCTCGAGTGTGTCCTTCCCCGCTCAAGCGGACCCATGAGGTCTACAAAAGTACTGGATGCATCAAAATTACGCTCAAGCGTGAAGCCTGACGCTCGAGCTAAAGGTCTGTCTACATAGCTCCCCGCTCGAGCATGAACTTCCCCGCTCGAGCGGACATCCAAGTCTGAAAAAATACTGGGAGCACGAATTTCACGCTCGAGCGGCGGTTTCCCCGCTCGAGTGGACATCAAAATTCTGGAAAATCCAGAACATGTTCTTGAGCTTCAATTTGATGTTCAAAGGTTCCAAATGCATGATTTTGGCTCAAACTTCACATATACATATTCTAACATGGTATAAACACCAAATTACAATACAATGAAGCTCAATTTCACAATTTAATCACATGCATGTCTCAAATTAACTCAAACTCATCACCAGCTCACTAGATTCAAACATGCAAGACTCAAACTCCCATGATTTGCACTTGCATGTGAAATATACACAATATCCTCAACTTAATTGGTGAAGAGATGATCAAATACATGGTCATTAATCAAAACTCAACATGGATTACATACTTTATGCTCAAACATGGAAATTTATTGCAATTTCTTACATGCATGTGTTCTAAGACTTCAAACTCAACAAAACCAACTCAATTTCATCATAATCAATCTACTCATGTTCTTGACCATTAATCAAACTTGAATTCACAAATTACAACATTAAACTCATGAATTCCCTTACCTAGGAGCTCAATCTTCCAACTATAGAAAAATCTTGAGTTTAATCTTCAAATTCCCCAAACCTTGAGCCAAGATTACACAATTCTCTCCCTCTCTCTCTCTATAGCCGGTTCTCTCTCTTCTTTGAGTTCAAAATCAGCCAAATGAAGCTAAAGAGAGAATTGAGGGTGTAGTGCTCTATTACAACCAATTCCACTAATTCCCATATATTAATAATAAAGTAATTGGGCACTAATTCATCAATTTAATCTGATCCAAATCAATTTCCAATTAAATTTCACCGTAGGCTTTAAAAATCACGCTAATCACAATGGCGCAATCAATTTCGGGTTCTGTGGTTGATAAGGCTTTCAATTAAATTTCCAAAGCAGAAAATCAAACAGATATTCCTATGGTGAACAGATAGAAATTCAAAACCACATATTTTTACATAATGGCACACAAAATCATATTAAACACATAGTCATACTCATATTAAGGACCGATTAACATATTACGGAACAGGGATATCACAAATATGGAGGAATTAATACTCTAGTTGCAACAAACAATGAAAGCATTATAGCATGATGCGGCTCGTTAGACCGAAGTTGCGGCCCGTCAGGCCGAGGTGATAACTAGGTTACAACAATAACAATCATAGCCGGCTGCGGCCTCTGTATCCCATGCACCCACCACGGCTATTCCCGTGCCCAGTGCCATTGCTAATATTGCCAATGCTTAAGATCCACAAAACCAGGGTAATCCATTTTTTCCAGTCCAAACAGAGCCAATCCCAACACAAGCTTCCAAAGCCCCAATTTATCAGACCAAGGCTCTATTCGACTTCGAGGTTGACCCAACTGCACTCAAGGTCAACAAACTGGAAAAATTGTTCAAGAGAGCACAAGGGGTCAATTCCATCCCAGACATAGAGGATGAATACACTGATTCTGTGATTACATTGCCAGATCAGTTTAAGATGCCACACATTAATCGTTTTGACGGTTCTGGGGATCCAATGGTTCACTTGCGATTGTTTTCAGATATTTTGTGGACGATGGGCTTAACTAGACCATAGAAGCTGTCTCTCTTTGGTCACACCATGTTGGGTATAGTGGCCATTTGGTATGCTAAGTTGGAAGATTTCGTCAAACAGAATTAGGAGGAGATAGCCGAAGCCTTCGTTGATCAGTACTCTTACAACACTCAAATCGAGGTTGGAACCCGTGATCTCGAGGTGACTCGTCAAGAGCCGAAGGAGGGTTTCTTTGAGTTCGTGACAAGATGAAGGGCCAAAGTCTCGATAATGACCACTCAACCTTCAGAAATTGATCAAATAAGAATGGTTGTTTGGAATCTACATGGCAAGTTGCTGCAGAATATGATTGTTCTACCTTTATTTACCTTCACAGAGCTTTATGAAATGGGGGTCCAAATTGAGGATGCTATGAAACAGGGACTTATTACTAAGGATAATGAGCTAGCCAAGAGGCCATTTGTTCACAGTTCTAATGCTGCCAGTGGTAGCACAGCTGTGAGGCCATCGGATGTAAGTGTTGTCACCATAACAAAAACTGCCGACCCATTTGCCAATGTAGGCCCACAAACCTCATCCAACCCTACCTGACCTTAGGGTAGGACTTTTAACCAACTATACATGACCCTATCCAAAGCCATGCAAGTGCTAGTCAAGAAAGGACACTTAAAACCCTTAGAACCTTACCCACTTCCTGACCCTCTCCCACCTAAACATAACCCGACAAAGTATTGTGCTTTTCACCAGCAGCACGGTCATGACACCGACCAGTGTTTCAGATTACGTCATGAGATTCAGGATCTTATTGACAAAAAGGTGATTGCTCCACTTCAGAAACCAAATATAACACAAATCCACTCTCAGTCCATAATCAAGTCCCCCCACCCCAAAATCTTAACCTTATCCATACACTGGCCACCTCTTATAACCCCAGCATATATATCACCCCATCCTACCTACCAAAACCAACGTTGTTCATTCCTGAGGGTACAGGCCTGTGCATGATAGGTGTATTTAAGCCACAACTTGAGCCTCACAATGTGGTGACAATACTCGTGGTAAAGGAGGGTTTGGCTTCGGAGGAAGATACTAGTCTATTGTCAGAGTGTCTTGGGGACTTATCTGAGAGGGTGTATGACCCGAGTTGCTATATTGTGCTAACTAGTCAAACCAAGCCTGAATTGGTGCTACCAATCTCGGCAGACATCAATGTGGTCAGGGGGAGGATGGCCCGAGCCAAGGGTTGGATGATTTGGTGGATCTCGAAGAGGATTTGGACAACTTGCAGTTCTTCGGTGAGCATGATTAGGGAAATGTACAGATCGAGTGGTTTAACTTGAATAGATCAACAGATAATATCGGATGGCTGAGTGATGAGCCAGACAAGGAAAAAGAAATTGGGATAAAACTAGAGGGAAATGAAGCAGAGATAGCTACAGTGGTCGGAAAAGCTGATGAGAAAGGAAAACTACCGAAGGGCACACGTGAGGGAAACCCAACCCAAGAAGTGGGTGTTGTGAACACTGTAGACACTGAACAGGAAGCTACGCTAATACAGTTTGAGAAAGAAAGAGTTGAAGACGGCTTCAACATCGTAATAGCTTGTCGCCCTAAAGGGGACACTTGCACTGTAAAAATGATTCAAGTGGATCCTGACAACTGCTTGTCAGCAGCTGATGGTGAGTGATGGGATGACAATGATTTGTGTCTAGCCCACATCGACGAAGATTGGGGAGGCTGCATCCCGAATAATACATGATATGCTGAGGAAATAGACCATCTTACTCGAAGTGGACGGTACTTTAAGCCACCACACCTGGATTAAGTAGAGCCATCAGGAAAGGACAAGGAGGTCGAGAAACAGAAGGAGAAGCAGTTGGAGGAGGAGTCAGTTTTGAAGCAGCTCAAGAAAATCCAAGCTGATATCTCTATCTAGGGGCTCCTTATGGGTTCACGGGTGCACCGATAGATAGTATTGTCGACAATGGACAAGGCTAAATTGTCTATTGATACTACACCCGAGTAACTTGTGGGCCTGGTCTTTCCAGGTGGTGCTAAGCCAACGCTCACTTTCTCTGACAAAAAGCTGCTGCCGGAAGGTTTGGCTCACAACAAACCATTATACATTTCTGTGGAATGTAGAGAGAAGTGGGTGCTTGTGGTTTTGGTAGATACTGGCTCTGCCATTAATGTCAGTCCGTCCCGTACTGCTTATGCAGTTGGCCTTAAACCAATGGACTTTGTTCGCACAGCCCAAGTGATACGAGCATATGATAACACAAGCCAAGAGGTCATGGGCATGGTGAAAGTGCGAGTTCAGGTTGGCCCGTTAGAGTAAGAGATCGAGTTTCACATCCTGGATGTACCGGCTACCTTTAATTTGCTGTTAGGGAGGCCTTGGTTACATCACATGAAGGTTGTGTCCTCTACTCTCCATCAAATGTTGAACTATCTGTATAGAGGAGGAGTAGCAATTGTTTTTGGAACTCATCCATCCACCCACCACCAGAGGTGACTATGCCAGTGCTAGAGATCAACCATGGCGATGAAAATGTATTCCTCTTGGGATTCACTCTGGCAGAAGCCCGGGTAGTGTAGACCATTCTAGCCGCGGACGAAGGCATGTGTAGACACCATATTTTTGACCGTCCTCAAGACTTGGATGTTCTTACAGGGAACATCCAGCAACAAGTTTGATTGCTCGTCGAGTACTCGACTTTCGCGATGGAATGCTCCAGGTTTAATCTTTCCAGACCCTATTTACATTCTGTCTCATATTTGGACCATGTGTTGGTCTTTGCATGGTGGTGTTCTAGGTGGCCTGCCGGCCATGGAATAGGGTTGCCGGCCATGGACTTTGCTATGCAGGCCACCAATAGGCCCTGTCGGCCAACAATGAGGCCCTGCCGGCCACCACTGATGGCCGGCCGGCCGGCCGGCCACCATTATTTCAACATATATTTTTCAGATATTTTTGAGCCAGCTGTTTGCAAGATAGACCATCTGCACCCACGTGGATGGCTGGATCTCTTCAAGGCTCCTTTGCAACTTCTATATATAGAAGCTATCTATATGCATGCAAAGGGTTACAAAATTTTGGCTGAGATATTTCTCTCTCTCTCTCTCTCTAGAATCCTCTCTCTCTACATTTTAGCCTTGAAAGTGAGCTTTTCTTGCATATTTGCACTAGCACTCTTAGCCAAACACTCTCATATTGGAGCTGAGATCTCTTGAGACTTGGTTTGAGGGCTAAATATTGGTTTTAGCTCAAGAAAGTTACTGATTTGTTGCTGTGCTTCAAAGGTAATCACTTTACACTCTTAAGCTTTGTTTTTGTACATTGGTTTGGCCAACCTTACATGCTGTTTTTGGCCTAGTTGTTAACTACAAAAACCTCTATTTTTGATTGTTGAAAATGGTTGTTTGAGGCCTTTTTGGGGTTAGGGGTGTTCCTCTCTCTTTTGTGGCTTATTGGCCAAGTTTTATGCCATCTTTTAGAGCCTTTAAAGAAATCTCTTTTTGGCCTTTTAACCACTGAAATCCAGGAGATTTTCAGTGGCAAAAACTTGGTTTTGAGGACCAAAATAGGAGGGGGTGATCCCCTCTTCTTGTTTCTCCTTTGTATGTGTTGATGGCTTAGTAGTTGAGCATGTTTTTCTACCATCTCTTGACTTGATCTTAGCATGTTTTTGTGACTTTTTTAACATGTTTTAGCTCTGTTTTGGGCTGGCTTGGCCACTTCTTGCATGCTTTTTACACTTGTAGTGTAATCTTGCTCACTAGCCTTGCATGCTTGACTCATTATTCTAGCATGTGTTGGCTCCACTCCAGCATGTTTTTAGCCTTTATTTAGCATGCTCTAGTTTGTTTTGAATAGCTTTGGTCATGCATGCCTTGCTTTGTATAGCCATAGTGTAAATGCCCTTGACTAGCTTTGAGTTCTAAGGCCATTAGCATGCTTAGCTTATGATGTTTGCATGATTTGGCATCATTTAGCATGTGATTTCACACACTCACATATTTCTCTATCACACACTCACATATTTTTTGAGTGTTGAGCCTTATGCCTTGTTTGTGAGCCAATGCATGAACATGATTTTTCTTGCTTTTCATGCTACCATCTCAGCACATTTTGGTCATTGTTTTGGCATGTTTGAGGTTTGTTTAGGGCTAGCTTGGCCATTTGAGCATTGTATTGCATGGGTCTAGTGTAAAGCACTTCACTAGCTTTGATGCTTAAACCTTTAAACATGCATGTTATGGGTTATTTGCATGGTTTTAAGTTACTTAGCATGTCATTTCAGTGCTGAAATGTATGTCATTGCACTCCATGGTTTCAATCTTTCACTTGCCTTAAAAGTGATCTTAAGCCCCTTGTTGGCTTGGGCATGGAATTGAGGTTCTCATGCTTAATGGTTTTAACCTTCTCTTAAGGTTTTCTATTAACCAACAACATGAGGCTTCTTTCATGCTTAAGGTGCTTGTGGCTAAGGCCATCTTTCCAATTAGAGGACTTTTCACATTGGACTTAACCGGTTAAATGACTAATTGGTAATGTAAAATGTGTAAACAAGAATTGAATCAAGTAAAACATGCCAAGATAAGCATGTTGCATGTGTGCATTGCATTGTGTTCAATCGGACGTTATATTGAACACAAGGAAGATTAGTTCATTTCATACTCAAAGTGATGAAAATGAGCCAATTTCCTTTGTCTCCATTGCCTTTGATCTTCCATGATAAGGTAGTGATCTTAGAGTCTTGTTTGTCTTGCATTTATTGAAATGCATGCAAGTTGGATCTTTGGCCATCATGCATTGCATGCTTGATTGATGGTTTTGGATCCAATAGTGCCTCTCCGTTGATGTTTTGAAATGATAAGGAGTGGCACAGTACATACATACCCTAGGGAGACCCTCCATTTCCTCTTTTTTGTGCTCTGTTGCAGTTTGGTGTCACAGCACACCAGTGGCCGGCAGTGCCACACTGATGGCCGGCACCCTTGCATTATTGGCCAGCAGAGGCCCACTCTTGGCCGGCAGATGGCCGGTAGCAACTCCTCATGGTCAGCAGGCCACTGGTGCATTCCCCAGCATTGGTTTGGTAAGTTTCAGCAACAAGTTCTTGAAGACACCTTGCAAACAGAGCCTCTAAAGAGAAAACCGGAAGGCTTTTCGGGGCAAGAAACCGAATGCGTGCTTGCATGTTCAACATCTTCAAACAGAGCTGGGGCAGCTTAGTTTAAAGCTTTATTTATTAATTAGCTTGAATTTGTGATTTAATTAATTAGTTTGTTAATTAGTTAATTGTTGTAATAATTAGTAAGTAGTTTGCTAGTTATTCGTTTCGTTGTGTAATAATTAGTCTAATTAGATTAATTAGATCAGTTAGCTTAGCTTAGCTTATTCGGACCCTCCTTTGCGAGGGCGTATCGTTGTAATAAGGGTGCGTGTGTGTGTGCATGTCTTCCAATCCCATTTCTTTCTCCCTTTTACTTATCAGCTTTTGATGGTTAGTTTAGGGCATATTTCAATTAGCATACTTTATGCTTGCACGCGTGCATCATTCATTTGTCCTGCATGCACTAGGCTCGGTGCATCATTCAAACTGCATCGTATTTCAATACCTACTTAAATACATGTTTCACAGCATGTTATCAAGTTGCATTCATGTGTCATCTTAGATAGCCGAGCCTATTTAGTTGCATTTTGCATGAGTTGCATTAGGCATTTTAACATAGTTAGGATCATGCATGATTTCTAAATAGTTTTCTGTTTTGGCTCGGAGTACACTGTAAATGTTTACGTTTTAGCATCCTTGCATGAGTGTGAGTGTTGCCATGATAGCATGCTTGCCATGAGGCTATTTGCTTATATGCTTAACTGTTTGAATGCCTGTGGATGAAGGCTCGATTACTTGAATTGAAACAATTTGACGATTATGAGTTTTAAGCCCACTTGAGGTGGCAAAATCATGTTATTTTAAGCCCACTTGAGGGTGGCAAATCCGCGCTTTAGCCTACTTGCAAGTAGCACTTTCAAACCATTTTCACAAACAAACATGAGTTGTTTTGTTCCGATTCTCGTGATCGAGTCTATACTTGTATGCTGTGCGTATCATATAGTAAGATTAGCTAATAATCGAAATAAGAACACATGTGTTTTTAAAACAACATATCATGCTTAGTAGAGGCCGATCTTTGATCGGGCGAGCGGGGGTGCTCATTTCAGGACCTCCCTCTCTTGTATCTGTAGACACCCCATTTTTGACCGTCCTAAAGACTTAGACGTCATCGTTTGTGTGTTCGATGATTGCACATGTTCACACTCGTTTGGAGTTCTCGAGATTTTCGACTGCGCGCCTTGCCTCTAAGTCTCTCAACTCTCTTGGTTTTGTGCTTATTTTGAGCCAACTCTTGGCCTCCCCCTTTTTCCTGGAGGGAGAAACAGTGGTGTAGACCACTTTTCTCCCCTGTAGACCACTTTTCTTCCCTGCCAACCACTTTTGGTGGTCGGTCGACCCTCTTAAGTGGTCGACAGCATGCCACCACCTTCTCCTCTCTTGGGAGACCCGCTTTTTGCCCTGTCAACCAGGTGTTTCCCCTGTCGACCACCTTGGGTGGTCGGTCGACCACTTTGAGTGGTTGGCAGCTATTTTTCACTTTCTGTAGATATTTTTGGTGCCAACTGTGCCAGCTGTTAGGCACATAATGCATCCTCCCTACACGTGTAGGGAGGGATTCAAGCAAGCTTTGGCTTGCATTTCTATATAAGGGGAGGTGCTTCCCCCTTAGAGAGGGTTCAGAATTTTGAAGAGCAAAAAACTCTCCCTCTCTCTCTAGAATTCTCTCACTCTCTCTTTCTCTCTCTCTCTCTCCCTCTCCATATTTGTGCCTTAAAGTGTTGTTTCTTCATACTTTTGCACACAAACACCTACTTAAACACCTTCATCTTGTTGCTAAGGTACTTGGGAGCCTTATTTGAGTGGTTTTGACCTAATTTTGCCTCAGAAGTGGCTGGTTTTGATGTTGTGCTTCAAGGGTGAGTAATAGCCTCTTTAAAGCTTTATTTTCATTGCTTATTTGGCCACTTTTTCATGCTATTTTAGGCTTAGCTTTCAACAGAATTTTTATTTTTTTATTTTTAAGTGTTTAAAAAGGTTGTTTGAGGCTTTGTTTGAGTTAGGGGTGTCTATCACTCTTTTGTGCCTTATTTGCTAAGCTTCTTGCCATGTTTTAAAGCTTTTGAAACCATCTCTTTTTGGCCTTCCTACCACTGAAACTCAGAGGAATTTCAGTGGTGGAAAAGTGGTTTTGAGGTCCCAAATGGGTGGGGGTGGTCCCTCCTCCTCTTCTCTTGTTTGCATGTGTTGATGGCCCATCAAAAGAGCATGTGTTTCTACTTCTTAGTGGCTTTGTTTGGGCTCATTTTTGTGACTCTTTAGACCTACCATAACTCTGTTTTTGGCTGTCTTGGTCACCTCTTGCATGCTTCTTGTACTTATAGTGTAATCCTACTTGTAGCCTTGCAAAGTAGCATGTCTTTATGCTTTGAATTGGCTCCATTTCAGCATGTTTTTAGCCATTATTTGCCATGTCATAACTCTGATTTGGGTTGGTTTGGTTGCCTCTTGCATGCTCCTTGCACTTGTAGTGCAATTTTGGTTCACTAGCTTAGCATGTTTGGTGTTTTAGCCTATTGATCTAGCATGTGTATGCTCTACTCCAGCACATTTTTGGCTTTGATTTAGGTCTGATTTGAATGGTTTTGGTCATGCATGCTTAGCTTTGTATAGCTATAGTGTAATTGGCTTCACTAGTCTTGAGTTTTGAGGCCCTTAGCATGCTTTATTTGAGCTATTTGCATGATATGGCATCATTTGGCATGATATTTCAGAGCATATACTTCCATCATACACTCATATATATCGCTCTTTAAGTGCTTTTAAGAGTTGAGCCTTATGCCTCGTTTGTGAGCCAATGCATGAGCACACATTTCTTGCCTTTCATGCTATCATCTCAGCATATTTTGGCCACTGTTTTGGCATGTTTAACCTCTATCCGGGGTTGGTTTGGCCATTTGTGCTGTGTATTGCATGCCTCTAGTGTTATGCTCTTTGCTAGCTTCAATGCTTTCGACCCTGAGTATGCTTTGCATGCATCATTTCCATGCTTTGATGTCATTTAGCATGTCATTTCAGTACTGAAATACATGCCATTGCATCCCACTAATTCACTCTTTCAAAAATAGAGGACTCTCACTTTTGGACTTAACTGATTAAGGGACTAATTGGTAATCTAAAATGTGTAAACAAAATGAATCAAGTAAAACATTGCCAAGATAAGCATGTTGTTTGCATGTGTGTTGTATTGCATTGTGTTTGGATCGGACGTTAATCCAAACATGAGAAACGAGGGGCGTTTCATTCTTGAAGTGATGAAACGCACCTCATTTCTTGGTCGCCATCCCCCTTGATTGTGCATGACAGGGTGGGGGCCTTTCAAGTCTTATGTGTGCATTCATTGAGTTTTGCGCAAGCTTGATCATTTGGTCGCCATGCATTGAAAATGTTTGGTTGGCGGCTCGAGAGTCAAGTGCCATACTCCTTTGAGCTTGAGATATGATAAGGAGTGTGGAAGTGCATACATTTCCTTGCAAATACACTGTCTTGCCTTCGTCTGTGCTCTGTTGCAGCAATAGGAGGAATTTCATCCCTCAAGGTGTTCTTGAGATCAGAAAGAAGCAATTTGGAAATTGGTGTAATTTTCGAAGATTCAAAAGAGTGCAAATAGAGGTGTCTTAAGGCAAGGTGGTGGATTTCCGGGAGAACGCAACCAAGCATGCATATCTCCCTCGCCCGCATGGCCATTTATCACTTTTGTTAGCTAGTTGTAGTTGATTACCTGTGTTGTAATTAATTTAGCTTGGTGCCTTGTAATATTCTAATTAGCTTAGATTAGCTAGTTATTCAATTTGGTTTGTAATAATTAATTAGCTAGAATAGTTAGTTAATTAGTTGGTTTGTAATAGTTAGCTTAATTAGCATAGCTAGTTAGCTTTCATTTTATTCGGACCCTCCGTCGAGAGGGCAAATGTTGCAATAAGTGTGTGTGTGTGTGTGAATGTCTTCCAACCCCACGTCTTTCTCCCTTTTACTTATCCGCCTTTGATGGTTAGTTTAGGGCATATTTCAATTAGCATACCTTATGCTTTGCATGTTTGCATCATTCATTTGTCTTGCATGCACCGGCTCGGCACATCATTCAAACTGCATTGAATCTCAATACTTATTTGAATACGTGTTTCAAAGCATGTTATCGAGTGTTGCATTCATATGCCATCTTAGATAGCCGAGCCCACTTAGTTGCATTTTGCATGTGTTGCATTAGGCATTGTTGACATAGCTAGGATCATGCATTGATTGCTAACTAGTTTCTGTTTTGGCTCGGAATACACTGTAAGTGTTTATGCTTTAGCATCCTTGCATGTGTGTAAGTGACTGCCATGACAGCATGCTTGCCATGAGGCTACCTGCTTGAGTGTTTAACTGCCTGAATGCCTGTGGATGAAGGCTTCATTACTTGAATGGGAACAATTCATCAAAATGTGCATTTTAAGTCCACTTGTTTGTGGCAAATCACGTTTCAAGCCCACTTGAGGGTGGCAAATCCACATTTTAGCCTACTTGAGGGTAGCAACTTCAAACCATTTTTGAAAAACAAACATGAGATGTTTTGTTCCAAATTGAGTGATTTAGTCTATACTTGTATGCTGTGCGCATCACATAGTAATTCTAGATTAATAACCGGAATAAGAACACGTGTGTATAAAAACAACATATCATGTTAGTAGAGGCCAATCTTTGATCAGGCGAGCGGGGGTGCTCACTTCAGGACCTTTCCCTCTCGTACCCAAGTTCCTGAGCTGAGGCAACTTTGGTGATGACGGACACGTGGCCTTAGACACGAGTCAGGGTTTCCTAAATTTACCAAAATAAAATATTTAGGTGGCGACTTTGAAATCTGGCAAAGCAGTCCATGTTTGGCGCTTTTTGATTCAAAATTGATTTTTTAAAACCAATTGCCGGATTTGGACTCTTTGATGATTTATCAGTCTCGCATTGCACTTTGCGAGATTAGATTCAGAACTGTGATAGGAGTCCGAACTGTAGTAGCCATGAACCCCAAATCCGCGCCCTCTCCGAAAGGGGGGCGCACGGAGGACGTTCGGGCGGTCTACAGTACCCAAGTTCCCGAGCCGAGGCAACTTTGGTGATGACGAACACGTGGCCTTTGACACGAGTCAGGGTTTCCTAAATTTTCCAAAACAAAATATTTAGGTGGCGAATCTGTAATCTGGCAAAGTAGTCCAATTTTGGCATAATTTGATTTAAAATCTGATTTTCCAAAACGATTTGCCGGATTGGACTCTTTGGTGATTTATCAGTCTTACATCGCACTTTGTGAGATTAGATTCAGAATCGTGACAGGAGTCCGAATTGTAGTAAGACCAAATTCGCGCCTCTCCAAAAGGGGGGCGCACGAAGAAAGTCGGGTCTACTGTTTCTGGCGACTCTGCTGGGGATTTAGAGAACTTGACTCGAAATCATGATATGTTGTTTTGTCTACACTTATGTGTTTCTTTGCATTGCATTTGCACTGGTGTGCCTAAGTCACAGTGTTTGCCATCTGCTATTCCGGAACGGTTTGCCAGAGGCTTGCTTGGAAAAGCGTGCCATAAGGCTGATCGGTTACGGGCTCTACCACGATGGGAACACAAACCTTGGTTTTGCCGAGGCACCCTTTTTGACCAATCAACCTAGCTACATATCGGAAGCCTTAGAGACTGTTCCAAACTAGGACAGATTGCTTACCCGAATGTAGGTTGTTTGAAACTGCATGCATGCGTAGTGCAACCCTAGCTCCTGACAAAATAGGACAGGGAAACCCTACCCCACCATAGGGGTGTTTTTGCTCTCACTTGCTTGATATGTGCTTTTAGAGTGTGTCTTTACAAGAATGCATGTATCAATTTGCAAGTCTGGGTATCAGTCTGAGGACATCAGTATTTGGGGTATCAGATTTGAGGCAGTGATTTGGAGGCAGAGATCAGTGTTTGAGAACAGTTTGTTCAGCTTATGATATCAACTGTGTGTTGTCTTTATCTAAGCCGAAATGCTGTCCGTTTTCTGATTGTTGTTTCCTTTTTTTGCTTTATTTTCCTTTTTGCAAGGTAGTATTGCATCATTGCTTCGAACAAGACAGATACCCCCCAAGCACTCTGGACCCGGATTGGGAGAATTCATCGATCTGAGGATCTAGTTGACAGACAACCAGTGTTTGTTGCATTACCCCCAGTTACGAGACAGAGGTCATCCAAGCACAGATTATCAGTACAGCGGTTACTAGATCAGCGGCCATTATCTACCTCACCTGTGCACAGTTGGGCTGAGATATCTGCTTCTACCTCAGAGAGGGAATACATACCTATTTAGTCAGATCAGCACTTTATAGTCAGTATGGAGGGCATGATGCGTCAACTCTAAGAGACCATGCAGGCCATGCAGCAGGATGCTGCTCGCTAGGCAGAGGTTACTGCACGTTAGGCAGAGGTTGTAGCCCAACAGGCCGAACTGATTGCCAGGCTCCAACAATAGCAGCAACCACAACAAGCCGGAGTATCTGCTTCGCATCCACCCTCGCCTCCGCCTAGGGTTCCAACACCTGAGGAAACAGCAAACGTCCAGGAAAATATGGACGTTCCAACAGCACCAATCCCACTGCCAATCCTACCTCAGATGTCTAAAGCACCGGCTAATCCAGTGGACGCGCTGTTCGAATTTGAGGTTGATCCAACAGCTCTGAAGGTGAGTAAGCTTGAAAAGCTGTTCAAGCGGGCCCAAGGAGTTAACTCGATCCCAGATATAGAAGATGGATACATTGATTCGGCGGTGACATTGCCAGATAGGTTCAAAATGCCGCACATAGATCGCTTTGACGGCTCGGGCGATTCCATAGTTCATTTGAGGCTGTTTTTTGATATTTTGCACCCGATGGGCTTGATGAGACTCTAGAAACTATCACTCTTCGGTCAGACCCTGTCGGGTATTACGGCCATTTGGTACGCCAAGTTGGAGGACTCAGTGAAAAGGAGTTGGGAGGAGATAGCTGAGGCCTTTGTTGCCCAATATTCATACAATACCCAGATCGAGGTCACGACTTGTCATCCTGAGGTGACCCGGTAGGAGCCGAAGGAAGGCTTTTCTGACTTTGTTACTCGATGGAAGGCCAAGGCCTCCATGATGACAACTCGGCCACTTGAGAAAGATCAGATAAGAATGGTTGTGCGCAACCTATAGCCGAAGCTGATGCAGAAAATGATCGTCTTACCCCTCCCCACCTTTGCTGACTTGCACGAGATTGGGGTACAGATTGAAGATGCTATGAAGCAAGATCTGATCGACCAGGAAAATGACCAGCCCAAGAGGGCGTTGACACATGGTTTGAATGCAGCTACAAGTAGTAGTGCAGCTGTAAGAACTTCTGACGTCAGCATGGTCACCATCACTCCAAAAACAGCCGCCCCATTTGCTGGTACATCCAACCCAAACCCCCAAACTTCGAACTATCCACCCCGAGGCAAGAGGGCTTTTACCCCACTTTATATGCCTTTGTCTAAAGCTCTAGGGGTCCTACTCAGGAAAGGACATCTCAAACCGTTAGAACAACGGCCTCTACCCGATCCTCTCCCTCCAAAGCATGACCCGACTAAATACTGTGCCTTCCATCAGCAGCGAGGTCACAACACCGACTTCTGCTTTGGACTACGTCATGAGATTCAAGATCTCATTGACAACAAGGTGATCGCGCCTCCCGACAAGCCAAATGTCACTACCAACCCACTCCCACCACATAACCAAGCTCCACCACCCAAGCAAATCAACCTGATCCAAACCATGGCCATCCCGTACGACCCCACCATATACATCACTCCCTCCCACCTACCTAAGCCTGAGGTGTTCATTCTAGAATGCACAAATTTATGCATGATGAGCACCTCCCTAATCCAGCCCAAGCTAGTGGTGGTGACTGTCAAAGACAAAGCTGGGGTGACCTTGGAGGAGAATGGGAACGTTGGTTCAGAACCTAAGGGATCTGCGAGCTTAACTGAGGAAGCATACAACCCCATGTGGTTATATTGTGCCAACAGATCAGGCTAAGCCGAGGATAGAGTTGCCAACTGGGGTAGAGATCGATGTGGTCCGGGAGGATGGACCGAGTCAGAGGCTAGATGACCTGGCAAAGTTGGAGGAGGACATTGCCCATCTGCAGTTCTTTAACGAGCAGGATCCAGGGGATGTGAGCATCAATTATTATGACCTGAACGGATTGACAGACAATGCGGGGTGGCTTAGTGACGAGCCAGATGTTGTTGAGGAGCATCAATCAGAACAGGGACCGTAAAAAACAGGAACATCTGCAGTGGCCGGAATGGCCGAGAATCAAGAGGAATCGCCAGAGAGCACCGGTGCGAAGAATTTTGCTCGGGACTTGGGTAGTTTGGGTGCAGCAGACACAGAACAGGGGAACACACTGCGACGGTTTGAACAAGAGAAAATCGAGGATGACGACAGGGTTAGAAAAGCCAACGCACCTGAGGGGGCAGAATATGTTGTGAGCACAGAAACAACTACAACGGAACCGGACAGCTGTCTGTCGGTTGCCGATGGGATGTGGTGGAAAGACGATGACTTACGTCTTGTCCACACCGATGAGGACTGGGGGCAGAATCAACCAGATGACACTTGGTACACCGAAGAAGTGGACCATATGACCTGAAGTGGCTGGTACTTTAAGCCCCCACACTTGGACCAGCCGAAGGCATCCGGGAAGGACAAAGAAGCAGAAAAGCAGAAGGACAAGCTGTTAGAGGAGGAAGCTGTACTGAAGCAGCTAAAGAAAATTCAAGTAGACATCTCCATCTGGGGACTGCTTATGGCCTCGAGGGTGCATAGGTAGGTCGTCCTTTCAGCCATGGACAGGGCCAAACTTTCAATTGATACAACGCTCGAGTAGTTTGTAGGGTTGGTTTTCCTAGGTGGTGCTTCACTGACTCTAACCTTCACAGACAAAGAACTACCGCCTGAGGGCTCCGATCATAACAAGCCGCTGTATATCTCTATGGAGTGTAGAGAAAAATGGATACCGATGGTCCTGGTTGATACGGGATCTGCAATCAATGTATGTCCATCACGAACAACGTATGCTATCGGGTTGAAGCCTGCAGATTTCGCACCAACAACCCAAGTGATACGGGCATACGACAACACTAGTCGGAAGGTGATGGGGACGATACGGATTAAAACTCAGGTTGGCCCGAGGCAGCAGGACATTGAGTTTCATGTCTTAGATGTTCCAGCTACCTTTAATCTACTCCTTGGGCGGCCGTGGTTGCACCAGGTGAGAGCCATCTCTTCCACTTTACACCAGATGCTAAAGTACCCCCACGGAAAGGGGGTGGCAATTGTTTTCGAGAACTCTTCAATACATCCGCCGCCAGAGGTTTCTACACCAGTTCTGGAAATTGAGCATGGCGTGGAGGATGTCTTCTTATCTGGGTTCACCTTGGCTGAGGCTCGGGTAGTACAAGATTTGCTAGCTGTTGATGAGGGGCTATATGTCAGTGCTCAATCTGTTTACCTCATGAACAAACTCCAACATGTGCCCGTGATGGGATTAGGAAGGAGTGGCCGGAAGGGTATCACTACATTGGCCGAAGTGTCACACAACCCGTATACCCTTGGTTTAGGTTACTCGCCTACCAAGGAGGATTGGGCAAGGAAATGAAGAGAGATGGCTGGAAGAGCCAGGGCTAAACAAGCTGGGAAGCACTATGAGTTAGTGCAGAGACCTATCCAAGCGACCCTGAATAGACACTTCGTCCAGGAGGGGGAAGATTTCCCGTTTTGTGGCTTTCCAGAGCCATGGTTGAATGTAGAGAGGCGGCGCTTGCCGGTTTTGAGATCTTTTTTGACCTTCAGGTACCTGGGCATGAAGTTGCGGAAGAGCAGACTGACCCACCAGTTGAGACTGAGCAGTGCAAAGAGGATGAGTCCGAGGGCACATAATTGGAAATGGGGGTAGCGCTGGCTTGTCTCCTCTTAGATCCTCAGATTACACTGGAGTGCTTAGGGGGTGATTTCTTAGTTTCCATGGTTGGAGATAACTCGGCTGTGGGCCGATTTTTCGGCATTCTGGATGCATCCATCGCACCCTCCCTCGTCTGGAAGTACGAGAAAGGCTTTTTATATAGCAGTTCTGGGTCAGGTAGTGAACTAGAATCTGATTCCACAGAGTCTGTAGAGTCGGAATCAGATTCTAGTTCTTCTGAGTCAGAGTCCGGTATTCCTGGGGTTGATAAGCCAGATGCCATTGTCCTGTCCAGGTTGTCTTTTTCTTTTTCATTTGAGTCAGCTGTAATCGAAGAATCAGACGAACCGAATGTTGTTAATAAGAATTGTAAAGTTGTGGCTTTTGAGTACTTTTCTGTGCCTTTAGTTTATTGCATTAATCAGGACTTTTAAAATTTTGATGAAACGATGAGGAAGAAATTCCTCTGGTTTTGAAACACTTGATTGATAGAGAGCAGGAGAGGTTTGTAAAACCTTTGGTTGATGAAATCACCTCAATTAATGTTGGTACTGAGAAGGATCCGCGGCTGGTCCAGATCGGGTCCACGTTGTCTTCTGAGGAACGCGAGCGCTTAGTCACTTTATTAAAAGATTTCAAAGATGTTTTCGCGTAGTCCTACGAAGACATGCCTGGAATCGATCCTGAGATTATACAGCACCGGATCCCTCTTGACCCAGAGGCCCAACCTGTTAAGTAGAAGCTTCAAAGGATCCGCCTGGATTGGGCCTTGAAAATCAAAGAAGAGGTCACCAAGCAAATTGATGCAGGGTTCCTGTTGGTATCTGAATACCCTACTTGGTTGGCCAATATAGTTCCGGTGTCGAAGAAGGATGGCAGAATTCAGGTATGTGTGGACTTCAAAGATTTGAACAAAGCCAGTACAAAGGACGACTTTCCTCTGTCACATATCGACGAATTGGTGGACTTCACTGCGGGGCATACGCTACTCTCATTTATGGATGGGTTTTCAGGCTACTACCAGATTTTGATGGCACCCGAAGACAGGGAGAAGACTGCTTTCACCACTTCGTAGGGAACCTATTGTTATAGGGTGATGCCATTTGGCTTGAAGAATGCTGGGGCTACGTATCAACGGGCTGCGACCACGATTCTACACGATATGATCCACAAAGAGGTTGAGGTGCACGTGGATGACATGATTTTCAAATCCAAGGAACGAGAAGGCCACTATACCGCCTTGAAATTTTTTTCCCAACGGATCAGAGAGTATCGGTTGCGACTATATCCTCAGAAATGCACTTTTGGTGTTACAGCAGGGAAAATGCTGGGGTTCTTGATTACACAAAGGGGCATCGAGGTTGATCCTTCCCAGATTAAGGCCATCTTAGAAATGCCACCACCAAGGACTGAAAAGGAGGTGCTAGGCTTTCTGGGTAAAGTGCAATTCATGAGACAGTTTATTGCAAAATTAACCTTGACTTGTGAACCACTATTTGGTCTCCTGAAGAAAGGAAAGAAGTTCTAATAGGATGACCAATGCCAAGTTGCTTTTGAACAGATCAAGCAGTATCTTCAGAACCCACCCATGTTGTCACCGCCAGAGCCGGGGAAACCGTTGATATTGTATCTGTCAGTAACCGAAACGATAATGGGCTGTATGCTTACACAGGAGTCTGAAGACAAAGTGGAGATGGCTATCTATTACCTGAGCAAGAAAATGCTGGAATATGAGACCCGCTACACTCCGCTGGAGAAGTCTTGTCTGGCCTTGGTATGGGCTACCAGGAAGTTGAGGCACTACCTGTTAGCTCACTCTGTAATACTAGTTTCGAGATTAGATCCCATCAAATATCTCTTCGAGAAACCAGCACTTACAGGTAGGCTAGCCCGTTGGTTGCTTCTTCTCTTCGAATTCGATTTGAAGTATATGACTCGCAAGTTTGTGAAAGGGAGAGCGGTAGCGGAGTTCCTAGCCGATCACCCAGTAGAAGGAGATGAAGTAGTAGAATATCTGTTCCCAGATGAGGCCATTCTGCATGTTGAAGAAGAAACTTGAACTATGTACTTTGACGGAGCGTCAAACCAGTACGGGTATGGGATAGGGGTGTTGCTGATAGCACTTGACAATTCCCGCATACCTTTGGCCTTCAAGCTCCGGTTCAAAGTATCAAATAATGGAGCAGAATACGAGGCATGTATTGCTGGACTAGAAGCTGCCCTGGAACTAGGGGCAAAGCGGTTAGACGTCATCGGAGACTCGAACCTGGTTGTATCTTAAGCAAAAAGAGATTGGAAAGTTAAAGAAGAAAGAATGAAAATCTATCACCAGACCTTGGACGTTCTGATTCCTTGGCTTGAAAAGTTGAACTTCGCTCATCTGCTAAGAGAGAACAACAGGTTCGCCGATTCTTTAGCAACTCTATCTTCTATGATAGACATCCCTTTCGGAGTTCGGATGCATCCAATAATTATCGAACAGAAATTTGTGCCGGCCTACGAATTGATTGCCGTCATAGATGAAGTACAAGATCAAAACCCCTGGTATTACGACATCTGGAACTTCTTGGAAAATGAGGCTTATCCACCAGGGGCAAATGCCAAAGACAAGAGGGTAATTCAAAAAATGGCTATTTAGTTCATCATCTGTTGGGGTAAATTATACAAACGGGGTCATCTTGGGATGCATAAACTGTGTGTGGATACTGAAGAGTCGAAGCACCTAATGGAGGCCATCTATGGAGGAGAGTGCAGAGTGCACATGAGCGGGGTGATGCTAGCTCGGAAGATTCTCAGACAGGGTTACTACTGGTCAACTATGGAGGAGGATTGTATTGGCTTTGTTCAGCAATGCCACAAATGTCAGATCCATGCAAATCGCATGAACATTCCGCCGTCGAAGCTGTACAACATGACTTCGCCATGGCCATTTTCAGTCTAAGGGATTGATGTGATTGGGGCAGTCACTCCGAAGGGGTCGAACGGGTATGAGTATATCTTGGTGGCAATAGACTACTTTACAAAGTGGGTCGAGGCTCAATCCTACGCAGTGTTGAAGGCATCACATGTTGCTAAGTTCATCAAGAACAACATCATCAGTCGCTATGGGGTCCCGAATGAGATTATTTCGGACAATGGTTCCTACTTCAAGAAGGAGGTGATCGACTTGTTGGAGAAATACAATGTGGCTTTTCATAAGTCATCCACATATAGGCCGCAAACCAATGGAGCAGTTGAGGCTGCCAACAAGAACATCAAACACAATTTGCAGAAGATGGTGGAAACCTACATGGACTGGCCAGATAAGTTGCCATTTGCTCTCTGGGGCTGCCGGACATCAATTCGAACTTCTACTAGTGCAACTCCGTATTCCTTGGTTTATGGGATGGAGGCTATTCTGCCTATCGAAGTTGAGGTTTCGTCATTGCGAGTAATGGCTGAGTGCCAGATAGTTGAGGCAGATTGGCAGCAGAGCAGGTTCGAAGAACTCATGCTGTTTAACGAGAGAAGGCTGAAAGCACTGTACCACATTCAAGGTTATCAACGGAGAATTGCCAGGGCTTTCAACAAGAAAGTTAAATCCAGGAATCTGAAAGAAGGAGATTTGGTGCTCAAAGACAACCGAGCTCCCATCCACGACCCTAGGGGCATGTTTAGACCTAATTGGACTGGCCCTTACATCATCAAGTCAATCTGGTCGGGTGGAGCTGTCATTCTGATGGATTTAGACGGCCTTGAGTTCTCCCAACTGATCAACATAGACAAGTTGAAGAAATACTATCCCTGAGTGGCTCGTTAGGCCGAAAACCCGAAAGGGCGACCTAGGCAAAGAGTACGCTAGATATACTAAAAATGAACACAAAGTGTGATAGATGCACTATGTGAATAGAGTATGATAGATACACTAAAGGTGAACACAAAGTGTAATAGATGTACTATGTGAACAGAGTATGATAGATACACTAAAAATGAACACAAAGTGTGATAGATGCACTATGTGAACAGAGTATGATAGATACATTAAAGGTGAACACAAAGTGTGATAGATGCACTATGTGAACAAAGTATGATGGATACACTAAAAATGAACACAAAGTGTGATAGATGCACTGTGTGAATAGAGTATGATAGATACACTAAAGGTGAACACAAAGTGTGATAGATGCACTATGTGAACAGAGTATGATAGATATACTAAAAATGAACACAAAGTGTGATAGATGCACTATGTGAACAAAGTATGATAGATATACTAAATGAATGAAGTGTGGTTGCTAAATGAATGAAGTGTGGTTGATACACTAAGTGAAAGGAGAGAGTGAAGTGTGATTAATACACTAAATGAATGAAGTGTGATTGATACACTAGAGCAAATGAAGAGAGTGACGTGTGATTGATACACTAAATAAATGAAGTGGGATGGATACATGAAAGTAAATAAAGATACTGAAGTGTGATTGATACACTAAATGAACGAAGTGTGATGGATACACTAAAGTAAAAAAAGAGAGTGAAGTGTGATTGATACACTAAATGAATGAAGTGTGATGGATACACTAAAGTAAATAAAGAGAGTGAAGTGTGATTGATACACTAAATGAATGAAGTGTGATGGATACACTAAAGTAAAAAAAGAGAGTGAAGTGTGATTGATACACTAAATGAATGAAGTGTGATGGATACACTAAAGTAAATAAAGAGAGTGAAGTGTGATTGATACACTAAGTGAATGATCTTAAACGGAACTTCGTTGAATGAACCGTACATACAATATCGCCTAGTTGTGCCAGTTTCAAATGAACTGTACATACAATATCGTGCATGAATGAGAAAGAAACTTGATAGGTACAATGCAATACATGCATGATGTTTAAGGAATGCAATAAACAAACCTAACGGCGCTTTAGGAAGCACCTCACAGGGTGAGTGGCGATGAACCACTCTATTTTGACGGGGATCTCCCCTCATGCTCTTCGAACACTGACCTTCAACTTACAGTACAAAGGTTCTGAAATACTGACAAGGGTTCTTCACGTAGAACACTTTGGATGCTGCCTTTCTTCCTGATCATATTCACAACTTTCCCTATTCTCCAACGGGGTGATAGACTAGGTTGGTTCAGTATCTAGAATTGAGGTGCAAACACGCTATTTCAACCTATGGGGCTTCCATACAGATTTCAAGCTGAGGACACGCTTCTGGGTATTTAAACCAGACTTTAGTCTCGGAAATCCTGAACCTTTGCGTTCTAGGCAACAGCCATTCGAACTCTAGTTTCCACCGTCGCAGTCGGTCTCCTGGGAACTTATTGCGAACACAGCCAAGATGCCTTTGGCAGGGATTGGTACTCGGGGAGAGCGTTTTTGATTGCCATTCTGGCTTGAAGTAGACTTGATCTTGAGCTTGAGGTAGAGGCACACTCATACTTCGAAGCATTGGCAAGACCTGAAGAGGTACACACGGAATGCAATCTCGGAACTTACTGAAGTTAAAACAAACTCAGATGCTCGACATTTCCTCTTTCCTTTTGCTTTGCAGTCTGGAACCTATATAGCTTCAGATAGGTCCTAGTTTTACTATTTTGACATGACTTGGGTTGAACCCTGTGGTTTTATGAAAGAACAAATCCTGTTTTGCACAAATATGGAGAACGACACAGCACTCTGAGCACAAAACGATTCATTTTTGAGATTGAAATGAGAAAAGTGTTCTCAACCGGCTATTGAGCCTACAACTGACCACAGCCAAAACGACTCAACAACGGAAAACAAAGGTAGAACAACCTAAACACAACTTAACAAAGGAAAAACAAGGTAAAACAACCTAAACACATCTATTGACACTCAAACGACTCAAATCAAGAATCGAGACAAACAAAAACACACAAACACAACACTTAGCTGTGTTACAAAGGCAAGAGACCTCTCGGTGCATGAGGAGCCAGTTTCTCCAGGTATTGTTCCCTACCCTTTCTCATTTGTGATTCTCACATCACTCGGCCCTCAAGCTCTGTTTTCTGAAAAGGCCCTTTTCCTCACTTTTTCTCTCAACGTACATCTCTCTATTCTTCAACCTCGCATTTTTTATCCCTCCCTTGTGTGGTTGATGGATAAACAAGTAGTTGTGGGCTCTTGCCCCAGGCATTCTGCTAGATTCTCATTCTTCTACTCACAATGGTGAACTTTCCCATAGAGGGGTTGCGCTACAACTGGGTGGGTAGCAAATCTGCAGCTGACATCGGTTGATGACACCCTTGGCTGGGGAGTTTGGACGTGATCTGATCTGTCTAGATAAGGGAGTAGAATATCTTGATCCATTCCAGTTCGTGCTTTGCACTTGGCTCAATACCCCGCTGCTTGGAGGATGAGAGAGCTTTTCAGCCCTTTGTTGTTAGCTTCAGTTATGCCCTTTTCTGGCAGGTAGAGTGCCCTTTCTGGCAAGCAGAGTGTCCTTTCTGGCAAGTGTGTTGACAACGGGGAAAAGACAGGAAGCCTGACTCAACTGTGCCCCTAGTTCATCATTTTGACCATTTTTTGTTTTTGGCTTTCTACTAAAACAATTTTGACCAAAATGAGAGTTAGATTAACATGCTTGTTCAATTTTCTGATTTAAAATCATGCAAGTCAGGCTATGAGCATTGAAAATTCTCCTTTTTTGGGTCCAAGAAGTGGTCCAGTTTTAAAAATGGAATACTTTTTGAGAAAATTAGTCAACCTCAGTAAAAATTCTCAAAAACTGTTTTTGCAAACGGCCATTGTTCAACGAGCACGGAACCTACTCTCGAGATGCACAACCTCAGATCCGAAGGAGAATTGCCCCTTGTCTGAACGACACTGCATGGCAACGGAAAGTTGCCCCTTGTTTGAATGGCACCGTAGCGCGCTGTATGGCAACGAAAAGTTGCCCCTTGTTTGAATAGCACCGCAGCGCATTGGCAACGGAAAGTTGCCCCTTGTCTGAATGGCACCGCAGCACATTGTAATCAGTCCTCAGAGTGACGGCCACAACTGAACTCTCGTATACAGAGAAGGCATAGATAATCAGAACCATTATATTGACACGGTCAATTTGGAAGTGTTTATGGCTGGACTTCAGAATGAAGTTGCCTACGTATCCTAAAGATGGGAATCCAGCCTAACGTAGTTCCGGGTTAAGGTACACTCGAATATTAACCCTCACCTTTTCTGCTCTAACTTTTGCCATGGCCGCCCTTTCGGGTTTTCAACCTTGTGAGCTATGTTCTTCTTTTCTTTTCAATTCTTTTCATTTCTTTTCTTTTTCATCTTTTCTTTTCATTTTCTTCATTTTTTTCTTCTTTCTTTTTCTTTTCTTTTGTTCTTTTTCTTCTTTTCCTTGCTCTAGCTTTTTCCTGGGTCGTCCTTCCGGGTTTTCGGCCCAGCGAGCCTCTCAAGGGTAAAAGTGTAGCTTTTCCCATGTCAAATGGTTTTGAGATCTTGAAGTCATCTGAATCCAGGAGAATGGTTATTGTTCGCTAATGATGTAGAAGTCCATCTAATGGAGAGTGAATTTGCCCCTAGTGTTGTGGATAGGAACTCGGTTGTCCTTCAGTAATGTCTTCTTTCCTCCTCCCTTCTGGGGTTTGGCATTCTGGGCGATCTTCATTGATTTGTGGAATGATCCATCTTCGGCTCTTTGAGCACAATCTGGCATCTTCCGCCCCTAGTTCGAGGGTGCTTCTGATCTAGCTTTGCAGGCTTCTTTTGACGACACCTGATCTTCTTGATCTGACTTCCCTGCCACTAGTTCGAGGGCTGTTTTTGATCCGGCCACACAGGCTTTACATGGTGGTTGACCGTTGAACATTCTGAATCTAGGTTCAAGGTTCGAAAGCAAGGGGTCGAGTCTTGAGGCTGAGAGCGATCCTAGGCTGCACAATCTCAAGAGCGATTCCACACAAGTCTTCGCAGGACCATGCAAAACATTTTTTTGAAATCTTTTAAGAAAGCGAGTAGTCGCTTGCGCTGAAGACAGTGTAGAACCAATCTGGATCAAGCCAGGGTCCTTCTCAGTACTCACATTAACAAACATGATTTCATTCATTAGGGGCTTAGCATCCTTTCTTTCTCTCAATTGATCAATTTTTTTGCAAATCCCGAGGAATTCCTTCCTTTTTATTTTCATCACAATGTTCAAAAAGTTTTGAAAAACTTAGGTCCATGCAATGAGTTCGAGGCACAGAAAAGTAGGCAAAAAGTACTGCCGTTTCATTCAAACTTTTGGCACAACTAGCACAAGGCAGAAGCAAACACAAGAGTGTGAAAATCACTGTTGTTCGTTCAAATCTGTTGGCATTACTAGCTCCAAGGCAGAAACAGACTCAAAAGAAAGCGAAAAGACAAACACAAAACAAGCAAGTGATGTCCGAGGTAACACCCCCCGAAATCACCTATCTCCAACAAAACAGGACTGATTCGGTACAACAAGACAGACCCAACTGACTCAGTAAGAAAAGACTGACTCTGCACAACATAACAAGACTGACCCAATACCCAAGTCAGAAAGTAAGTAAATAGCATTCGCAAATGCTCAAAATAGTGCGTGCCATCCCCACAGCTGGAGTAAATTGAGCGCCGCCCGCAGGTGGTTCATCCCCTGATCACATCACATTATCCCGCACAAGTTCACTGATCAAGTGCCGATAGACTTTGCTGAGCTGGTGCGGCGATGACCTTGTTGTCAAACAGATCTTGTACATCATGGCGAAGATAAAAGCAACTGTCAGTGTCATGACCGGTTTGTTGATGGTAGGCACAGTATTTAGTGTGGTCATGCTTTGGAGGGATAGGATCGGGTAGAGGCCGTTGTTCCAATGGTTTCAGATATCCCTTCCGGAGTAAGGCCTCTAGAGCCTTTGACAAAGGCATATAAAGTGGGGTAAAAACCCTCTTGACTCGAGGTGGATATTTGGTTTTTTGTGAGCTACTTCTGCACGCACCGGTGAATGGGGTAGTTGTTTTTGATACGGTGGTGGTAACCATACCCACTTTAGAAGATCTTGCTGCTGCATCACCACTGGTGGTCGCATTCGAATTGCGGAAAAATGCCCTCCTGGGCTGCTCCTTCTCCTGGTCAATGAGGCCCTGCTTCATAGCATCCTCAATTTGTACCCGCATCTCATGTAAATCTAAAAAGGTGGGGAAGGGGAGAACAATCATTTTCTGCATAAGCTTGGGCTGGAGATTGCGCACAATCATCCGAATCTGATCTTTGTCAATGGGCCTAGTGGTCATCATTGAGGCCTTGGCCCTCCACCGGGTTACGAAGTCAGAAAAACTCTCCTTAGGCTCCTGCCTAGTTGTCTCGAGATCACGGGTTGTGACCTCGATCTGTGTATTATAGGAGTACTGAGCGACAAAAGCCTCGGCCATCTCATCCCAATTCCTCTTAACATCGTCTTCCAGTTTTGCGTACCAGACGGCCGCCACACCCAACAGGGTCCGGCCGAATAAAGAAAGCTTCTGTAGTTTGGTGAGGCCCATTGGCCTTAATATGTCTGAAAACAGCCGTAAGTGCACCATGGGATCCCCGGACCTGTGAAAGCGGTCGATATGTGGCATTTTAAAGCGGTCTGGCAGCATCACGGCCGCATCGGTATACCCATCCTTAATGTCCGAGATGGACTTGATGCCCTGAGATTTCTTGAACAGCTTTTCAGGCTTGCTCACCTTCAATACTGTGGGGTCCACCTCGGACTCAAAGGGAGAATCCGGCAGGTTGGTGGGTGTTTTGGATAATTGGGGTAGGATTGGGGGCGGAGCCGGTCCTGTCCGAATGTCCGTATCTCCCTGGACATTTGGTGCCTCCTCGGGTGCTGGAACTCCGGGTGGGAGAGGGGCTTGGTGCGAAGCAGATGCTCCGGTTTGCTGCTGTAACCTGGCGATCAACTCTGCTTGTTGAGCCATGACCTTGGCCTGTTGTTTGGCAAATTTGGCTTGACGAACAGCGTCCTGCTGCATGATTTTCATACTTTCTTGGAGTTAACACATCATCTCCTCCATTCCTGCTATACGGCCCTGATCTAACTGATCTATCGGTATATTTGTCTCTGTAAAAATAGATATCTCAACCTAACTACGCACAGGTGAGATGGATAATGACCGCTGATCTGAGGACTGTTGAACTGGTGATCTGTGCCTGACTGGCCTTTTTACGCTGCCTCTGGCAACGGAACACTGATTTTCCTTGAACTGAATCTCTGACCTGACAAAGTCTATCAGCACAAGTCCGATGAACCTCGGGGGATATTGGAGCCTTCTGAAGCTACGGTTCCAAGACTACCTAGCAAAAGAGAAAACATGCAGCATCTCAGCTTGATTGCACCAAAACAGATATGAGCAGCCGAATAACTGTGCTCTCTACTGAATTCTGTCCAAGATTCTGCCTGTAAACTG
The DNA here is from genome assembly GCA_030407325.1 of Camellia japonica. Taxonomy (NCBI): domain Eukaryota; kingdom Viridiplantae; phylum Streptophyta; class Magnoliopsida; order Ericales; family Theaceae; genus Camellia; species Camellia japonica. Next base: position 42,236,513 of record JAPPVO010000014.1, read on the forward strand.
ATACCCTCAGGTCAAACTGATTCCCCACATACTGATGCCCTCAGGCCTGATACCCAGACTTGCAAACTGATATACACAGCCCTGCAGAGACACACTCTGACAGCACATAGCAAGCAAATAAGAGCCAAAAAGACCCTATGTTGGGATAGGGTTTCACTATGCACGTCGTGGTTTCAAACAACCTATAATCAGGTAAGCAACCTGTCCTAGCTTGGAATGGTCACTACGGATTCCGAATATGCACTAGGTCGAATGGTCAAAAGGGTGCCCCGATAAAAATCGGGGTTTGTGTTCCCATCGTGGTAGAGCCCGTAACCGGTCAGCCTTATGGCACGCTTCTCAAAGCGAGCCTCTGGCAAACTGTTCAGGAATAGCAGATGGAAAACATGGTGTCCTAGGCGCACCAATGCAAATGCAATGCAAAGAAACACATAAGTGTAATCAAAAGAAGATATCATGAGTTCGAGTCAAGTTCTCTAAATCCCCAGCAGAGTCGCCAGAAACTGTTGACGTCCCCGAACGTCCCGGGAGGGAATCCCGTTTTGTTTATTGGGCTTACTACAGTTCGGATTCAATGTAACGGTCCTGTATCTAATCTTGCAGAGTGCAATGCAAGACCGATGAATCATCAATGAGTCCAAATCCGGCAAATCATTTTGAAAAACTGATTTTTAGAAAGAAGTGCCAAACATGGACTGCTTTGCCAGATACAAAGTCGCCACCTAAATATTTTATTTTGCGGAAATTTAGGAAACCTTGACTGGTGCCTAAGGCCACGTGTCCGTCATCACCAAAGTTGCCTCGGCTCAGGAACTTGGGTACGATTGGGGAAAGTCACTTCGTGAGCACCCCCGCTCGCCCGATCAAAGATCGGCCTCTACTAACCATGATATCGAGTTTCGAAAACACTATGTGCTCTTATTTCGGTTTATTAGCCTAGAATTACTATGTAATGCGCACAGCATACAAGTATAGACTAGATCACCTAACTTGGAACAAAACATCTCATGTTTGTTTTTGAAAGCGGTTTGCTACTCGCAAATAGGCTAAAATGCGGATTTTGCCACCCTCAAGTGGGCTTAGAAAATATGGTGATTTACCACTCTCAAGTGGGCTTAAAACTCGCAATCAATGAATTGTTCCAATTCAAATAATCCAACCTTCACCCACAGGCATTCAAGCAGTTATATCACATAAGCACATAGCCTCATGGTAAGCATGCTATCATGGCAGTCACTCACACACATGTAAGGATGCTAAAGCATAAACACTTACCAGGTACTCCGAGCCAAAGAAAGAAGCTAATTGGAAAACATGCATGAATCCTAATTGTACTAAGAATGCCTAATGCAACACATGCAAAAATGCAACTACGATAGGCTCGGCTATTCTAAGATGGCATATGAGATGCAACAATCGATACATGTCTTCAATTTGGAATTGAAATACAATCCAGTTAGCATGATGCGTCGAGCCCGATGCATGCAAGACAGATGAATGGATGCAAACATGCGAGTATAAGTATGCTAATTGAAACGTGCCCTAAAACTAACCATCATAAGCTGGTAAATAAAAGGGAGAAAGACATGGGGTTGGAAGACATGCATCACACACACGCACACTTATTACAACATTGCCCTCTCGCAGAGGGTCCGAATAATACAAAACCAAATGAATAATGAACTACAGCTAATTATTACACGACATTAACTAATTCACAAACTAGCTAAGTAAGCATGTAAACTAAATGAATGTGACTGCCTCGGCTCTGTTTGGATGACAATGGATGCATGCATGCTCGAATCGCCTTTGTCGGGAAATCCATCGCAATGCCCTCGACTCGCTTTTGTTTGTAATTGATTTCAGAAACTTGCACAGAGATCCAAGAGGCTGAAACTACACTCTGGAAGGCTGTGGGAAGGCTGCCGACCAGCCCTTGGCTATGGAGACCACCTGCCGGCCACCCTTTGTGGTGGAGACCCAAAAGGGTGGTCGGCCTGCTAAAAAATTTGGTCGGCCGACCACTTTCTGCCCCTGGATTCTGGTTTTCTGCAACACAAAGCAAAAGGGAGGCATGGCAAGATATTTCCAGCAAATGTGTGCTCGACCACTCTCCCCGTCATAGCATAGGCTCTAGGGAATGTAACCCTCGATCCTCGGACCACCAATTACGCATCTCGATGCATGATGGCCGAGGAGTCGGATTGCACGACTTGATATGGAATGAATGCACATATGAACACATAAATGCTTAAACTCCATCATGTGTTAGTCAAGAGGGTCGGCGACTGGGAATCGAGGTACGTTTCATCACTTTGAGTACAAAACGTTCCTCGTTTCCTCGTGTTTGGGTTAACTCCTATCCCAAACATGATGAAACAAGAATGGTATGCACAATGCAACTTCTAGCATGCAATCCTAATGTAATGCAACTAAATGATACAAAGATGCAAGGAATGACATGCAAGCATGCAAATGGCATACACAATGATATGAACTACAGACGACATACTCAATGCACATGGGCTAAACAATGGCATACACAATGCACATGTGAAGACTAACAAACACGATGAGATGGACAAGGCATGCTTAATGCAATGATCAACTCATGCGACAACATGGACTAAATGGCATATACAATGCAAGATGGACTTAAACTAAAATGAATGGGCCTCAGCCACACTCAAATCAGTGGCCAAACATGATGCAATCAAAGCAACAAGACACACATAAACATGCACAATGTAAATGCTCGAACCTAAGGCATAAAATGCCACTCTATCAAAGCATGGCAAGGGATGAAATATAGCATACAATCATACATTTTCTAGCTCTGAAATGATATGCAAGATGGTCCCGAATCATGTAAATATGTCACACGATGCATGCTAGATGGCCCAAATACCGAAACTAGTGAAGTGCGTTACACTAGAGGTATACAAAGAATTGCACAAATGGAAAAACCAGCCCCAAATAGACCCTAGGTAGGTCCAAGGCAGTGGGAAAATGGCCTAAGATGATGGCTCAAAATGCATAGAAATGAAGCTCATGCTAAGGCTAAAAAATAAGGCATACAAGCACAACTCTCAAACGCATTGAAGGAGTGATAAACATGAGATTATGGAAACCTTATATGCTCTGAAATATCATGCTTAATGATGCCAAAACATGTCAAGGGACCAAACAACACATGTTAGTGGACCCGATATGCAAAGCTAGTGAGCTTAAATTGAACTATGGCCATGTACAACAATGCATGCATGGCCCAAAACACTTCAAACAGAGCTAAGGCAGCCTAAAATATGAATAAAATTAGTTTGGACCATGGCCAAAATATGCTAGGAAAGAGGGCCAAAACATCATGCAATACAAGCTAGTGAACCATGATTTACACTACAACCATATGAAGCACATGAGAGGCCACCAAACCAGTCAAAAATAGAATCATGGCATGTCAAATGAAGCCCAAAACCCACTAAAACTTGACCAATGCATGCAAGAATGACATGCCCCTTTGATAGGCTATAAAGAGGGTTGTTCTACACATGCAAGATGGACACCCAAAATGGCAAAAAGGGCTCTGGACAGAGCCTATGCAGGTCCTAAAACCCACCAAAAATGGCCTAAAACATGGCTTGGAAGCATGCAAATAAGGGCTCCTTTGTTAGGCCAAATATGCTAGTAAATAAGACAAGGGGTGAGAGGGTCACCCCTCTCTGATTTTGGTGCTCAAAACAACATAATAACCACTAAAAATCCGCTAGATTTTAGTGGTCAAAAGGGCCAACAAAGCTCAACACAAAGGCCCTAATGCATGGCTTAAAGCAAGATGAAATGAAGCATGCAAGGAGGTAGATGACCCCCAACAGAAAAATGGTCTCAAACAAACATGTTAAGGACTTCAAAATAAGACTTTTTTTAGCTTATGACAAAGCCCAAATATGCTTGCAAACTAGGCTAAGAGAAGGAATAAAACAATGCCAAAAAAAGGGAAATAGAGTGTTACCCTTGTAGCCAAAGGGACCAGCAGCTTTTGGACCAAACAGCAAGCCTTCAACCTCTGAAAATGGGCTCCATGATGCTTAGGTTGATAGTGGAGGTGTTGTGCTAGGAGGTGGTATGCAAAAAGGGCAAGAACTATGGAGCTTTGAAGCTAAAATATAGAGACAAAGGGAGATATATATATATATATATATATATGTGTGTGTGTGTGCCTTAATCAATTTTTCTGAACCTTTGCAAATGAGGGAGAGGATTTCTCTTATAGAGGAACAAAGGTCCAAGCTTCTTCAAGAAGCTTGTGCAAAGGTCCAAGCTTCTTGAGGAAGCTAGAGCAAAAAGGGTCAAGCTTCTTGAGGAAGCTAGAGCCAAAGGGTCAAGCTTCTTCAAGAAGCTAAAAAGGGTTCAAGCTTCTCTTAGAAGCTTAGAGCAAAGGGCCAAGCTTCTTTAAGAAGCCAAAACAAGGTTGCCAATCCTCCATACACATGGAGGATGCAGTCTGTGCCTTCCAGCTGGCACAGCTGGCACACACTCACAGAGACAGATAAGGGGGAAGCTGGCCGACCAGTTCAAGTGGTCGGCCGACCACCTGCCCTGGTCGGCTGACTAGGGTCAAAAGGGTTGAGCTTCAAAAGCTGGTCGGCAGCCTCTAGGGCTGGTCTCCCAACTCAATGCAAGCTAGTGGTATGGTGGGAGACCAGTAATTGTGGCTCAAAATTCAGGGAGACCAGCTACCTGACAAGAAGAACCGGCCGGCAGAGAAAAGTGGTCTCCAAGAAGAAAAGGTGGTCTCCCACCCTTGTACCACCTTCCAAACAATGAAAATAGGGTCCATGCCAAAAATAAACTAAGACGGATGCAAAACGAGGGTTCGGGGGCCAAGACTCGCGGCAGGAGGCCCCGAAAACTGACTGTTAAGCATCGAAAGTGGCGTATGACCACAAAGGTGGTCTCCCGGGCCACAGTGGCCCTCTAGAGAGAGTGCAAACAAGGTGTGTGCCAAAAACCGGAGCAAACGGAGAAAGTTAGTCGGTCCCGAACCGAGGCGCACGACCGACGGCTCCGAAAATCGAAAACTGGTCTCCAAATGGGAACAGTGGTCTACGACCACGAAAAGTAGCCTACGGCCAGTGAAAGATGGTCTACGAGACCTCTCCCTCCCTTCAGGATGAGAAAATAGAACCTGGTTCGCAAATCGAGGCAAAGCACAAAAGAGTCCCGAAGTCCGGAGGCAAGGCCTTCAGCCGAGACTCCGTTACCTCAGAATGAGGACAACACACGCCATCACCGAGCGCTCAATCGATGACGTCTGAGTCTCAAGGTCGGTAAAAAATGGGGTGTCTACAGTTGCCCCTCTTTGACAGAACTTGAAAGTCGTAAGTGACGGGAGTGAATGTCAAAGCCTAGAGACGACCCATTTTTGACAAGGCCGAAGACTTAGACAAACAAGCAAGATAATCAAAGAGATGTGCCCGCAGGCATGCCTGCAGGTAGGGGCAAGATGCAAAGGACAATGCACGGTGCAGAACATAACTTATAATCATGCAAAGACAGCTGTAACGAAGCATAACATGCAACAATTTTAAGCAAGAATACACAAAGCTAACTACATTACATGCAGAAAGAGTGTAAGAGAATTACTGCAATTCTCACTGCGAATACAGTGTGCATGTGTGATAGATACACAAAGAGAACGTGTGATAGATACACGAGGTGGGCATGTGTGGTAGATACACAAAGCGGACGTAGTGTGATGGATACACAAGGTGAGCATGTGTGGTAGATACACAAAGCGGACGTAGTGCGATGGATACACAAAAAGGTGAACACAAAGTGTGATAGATGCACTAAGTGAACAAGGTATGATAGATACACAAGGTGAGTGTAGTGTGATAGATGCACAAGGCGTGAACAGAGTGTGATGGATACACCAAAAGGTGAACACGAAGTGTGATAGATGCACTAAGTGAACAAAGTATGATAGATACACTAAAGGTGAACACAAAGTGTGATAGATGCACTAAGCGAACAAGTGTAATGGATACACTAAAGGTGAACACAAAGTGTGATAGATGCACTAAGTGAACAGGTATGATAGATATGCTGTAGGTGAACACAAAGTGTAATAGATGCACTAAGTGAACAAGTGTGATGGATACACTAAAGGTGAACACAAAGTGTGATAGATGCACTAAGTGAACAGGTGTGATGGATACACTAAAGGTGAACACAAAGTGTGATAGATGCACTATGTGAACAGAGTATGATAGATACGCTAAAGGTGAACACAAAGTGTGATTGATGCACTAAGTGAACAAGTATGATAGATATACTGAAGGTGAACACAAAGTGTGATAGATGGCACTAAGTGAACAGAGTATGCTAGATATACTAAAAATGAACACAAAGTGTGATAGATGCACTATGTGAACAGAGTATGATAGATACACTAAAGGTGAACACAAAGTGTGATAGATGTACTATGTGAACAGAGTATGACAGATACACTAAAAATGAACACAAAGTGTGATAGATGCACTATGTGAACAGAGTATGATAGATATACTAAATGAATGAAGTGTGGTTGATACACTAAGTGAAAGGAGAGAGTGAAGTGTGATTGATACACTAAATGAATGAAGTGTGATTGATACACTAGAGCAAATGAAGAGAGTGACGTGTGATTGATACACTAAATAAATGAAGTGTGATGGATACACTAAAGTAAATAAAGAGAGTGAAGTGTGATTGATACACTAAATGAACGAAGTGTGATAGATACACTAAAGTAAAAAAAGAGAGTGAAGTGTGATGGATACACTAAAGTAAATAAAGAGGGTGAAGTGTGATTGATACACTAAATGAACGAAGTGTGATGGATACACTAAAGTAAAAAAAGAGAGTGAAGTGTGATTGATACACTAAATGAATGAAGTATGATGGATACACTAAAGTAAATAAAGAGAGTGAAGTGTGATTGATACACTAAGTGAATGATCTTAAACGGAACTTCTTTGAATGAACCGTACATACAATATCGCCTGGTTGTGCCAGTTTCAAATGAACCGTACATACAATATCGTGCATGAATGAGAAAGAAACTTGATAGGTACAATGCAATACATGCATGATGTTTAAGGAATGCAATAAACAAACCTAACGGCGCTTTAGGAAGCACCTCACGGGGTGAGTGGCGATGAACCGCTCTACTTTGACGGGGATCTCCCCTCGTGCTCTTCGAACACTGACCTTCAACTCATAGTACAAAAGCTCTGAAATACTGACAAGGGTTCTTCATGTAGAACACTTTGGATGCTGCATTTCTTCCTGATCATATTCACAACTTTCCCTATTCTTCAACGGGGTGACAGACTAGGTTGGTTCAGTATCTAGAATTGAGGTGCAAACACGCTATCTCAACCTATGGGGCTTCCATATAGATTTCAAGCCGAGGACACGCTTCTGGGTATTTAAACCAGACTTTAGTCTTGGAAATCCTGAACCTTTGCGTTCTAGGCAACAGCCATTCGAACTCTAGTTTCCACCGTCGTAGTTGGTCTCCTAGGAACTTATTGCGAACACAGCCAAGATGCCTTTGCCAGGGATTGGTACTCGGGGAGAGTGCTTTTGATTGCCATTCTGGGTTGAAGTAGACTTGATCTTAAGCTTGAGGTAGAGGCACACTCATACTTCGGAGCATTGGCAAGACCTGAAGAGGTACACATGGAATGCAATCTCGGAACTTACTGAAGTTAAAACAAACTCAGATGCTCGACATTTCCTCTTTCTTTTTGCTTTGCAGTCTGGAACTTATATAGCTTCAGATAGGTCCTGGTTTTACTATTTTGACGTGACTTGGGTTGAACCCTGCGGTTTTATGAAAGAACAAATCCTGTTTTACACAAATATGGAGAACGACACAGCACTCTGAGCATAAAACGATTCATTTTTAAGATTGAAATGAGAAAAGGGTTCTCAACCGGGTATTGAGCCTATAACTGACCACAGCCAAAACGACTCAACAACAGAAAACAAAGGTAGGACAATCTAAACACAACTCAACAAAGGAAAAACAAGGTAAAACAACCTAAACACATCTATTGAGACTCAACGACTCAAAACAAGAATCGAGACAAACAAAAACACACAAACACAACACTCAGCTGTATTACAAAGGCAAGAGACCTCTCGGTGCACGAGGAGCCAGTTTCTTCGGGTATTGTTCCCCATCCTTTCTCATTTGTGATTCTCACATCACTCGGCCCTCAAGCTCTGTTTTTCTGAAAAGGCCCTTTTCCTCACTTTTTCTCTCAGCGTACATCTCTCTATTCTTCAACCTCTCATTTTTTATCCCTCCCCTGTGTGGTTAATGGATAAACAAGAAGTTGCGGGCTCTTGCCCCCGGCATTCTGCTAGATTCTCATTCTTCTGCTCACAATAGTGAACTTTCCCACAGAGGGGTTGTGCTACAACTGGGTGTGTAGCAAATCTGCAGCTGACATCGGTTGACGACACCCTTGGCTGGGGAGTTTGGATGTGATCAGATCTATCTAGATGAGGGAGTGGAATATCTTGATCCATTCCAGTTCGTGCTTTGCACTTGGCTCGATACCCCGCTGCTTGGAGGATGAGAGAGCTTTTCGGCCCTTTGTTGTTAGCTTCAGTTTTGCCCTTTTCTGGCAGGTAGAATGCCCTTTCTGGCAAGTAGAGTGTCCTTTCTGGCAAGTGTGTTGACAACGGGGAAAAGACAGGAAGCCTGACTCAACTGTGGCCCCTATTCATCATTTTGACCATTTTTTGTTTTTGGCTTTCTACTAAAACAATTTTGACCAAAATGAGAGTTAGATTAACATGCTTGTTTAATTTTCTGATTTAAAATCATGCAAGTCAGGCTATGAGCACTGAAAATTTTCCTTTTTTGGGTCCAAGAAGTGGTCCAGTTTTGAAAAATGGAATACTTTTCGAGAAAATTAGTCAACCTCAGTAAAAATTCTCAAAAACTATTTTTGCAAACGGCCACTGCTCAACGAGCACGGAACCTACTCTCGAGATGCATAACCTCAAATCCGAAGGAGAATTGTCCCTTGTCTGAACGGCACTGCATGGCAACGGAAAGTTGCCCCTTGTTTGAATGGCACCGCAGTGCGCTGTATGGCCACGGAAAGTTGCCCCTTGTTTGAATAGCACTGCAGCGCATTGGCAACGGAAAGTTGCCCCTTGTCTGAATGGCACCGCAGCGCATTGTAATCAGTCCTCAGAGTGACAGCCACAACCGAACTCTCAGATACAGAGCAGGCATAGATAATCAGAACCATTATATTGACACGGTCAATTTGGAAGTGTTTGTGGCTGGACTTCAGAATGAAGTTGCCTACGTATCCCAAAGATGGGAATCAAGCCTAACGTAGTTCCGGGTTAAGGAACACTCGAGTATTAACCCTCACCTTTTACGCTCTAACTTTTGCTAGGGCCGCCCTTTCGGGTTTTCAACCTTGCGAGCTATGTTCTACTTTTCTTTTCAATTCTTTTCATTTCTTTTCTTTATCATCTTTTCTTTTCATTTTCTTCATTTTTTTCTTCTTTCTTTTTTTTTCTTTTGTTCTTTTTCTTCTTTTCCTTGCTCTAACTTTTTCCTGGGTCGCCCTTCCGGGTTTTCGGCCCAACGAGCCTCTCAAGGGTAAAAGTGTAGCTTTGCCCATGTCAAATGGTTTTGAGATCTTGAAGTCATCTGAATCCAAGAGAATGGCTGTTGTTCACTAATGATGTAGAAGTCCATCCAATGGAGAGTGAATTTGCCCCTAGTGTTGTGGATAGGAACTCGGTTGTCCTTCAGTAATGTCTTCTTCTTTCCTCCCTTCTGGGGTTTGGCATTCTTACCAATCTTCATTGATTTGTGGAATGATCCATCTTCGGCTCTTCGAGCACAATCTGGCATCTTTTGCCCCTAGTTCGAGGGGTGCTTCTAATCTAGCTTTGCAAGCTTCTTTTGACGACACCTGATCTCTTGATCTGACTTCCCTATCCCTAATTCGAGGGCTACTTCTGATCCGGCCACACAGGCTTTACATGGTGGTTGACCGTTGAACATTCTGAATTTAGGTTCAAGGTTCGAAAGCAAGGGGTCGAGTCTCGAGGCTGAGAGCGATCCTAGGCTGCACAATCTCAAGAGTGATACCACACAAGTCTTCGCAGGTGTAGACGTCCCCGAGGGGGACCTCGGCTACAGTTCGGACTCAATTTGTGTCACGGTTCTAAATCTGAACCAAAGAGTCCAAATCCGGCAAATCGTTTTGAGAAACAGATTTTTGAAAAGAAGTGCCAAACATGGACTGCTTTGCCAGATACAGAGTCGCCACCTAAATATTTTTTTAATGGGGTAATTTAGGAAACCCTGACTCGGTGCCAAAGGCCACGTGTCCGTCATCACCAAAGTTGCCTCGGCTCGGGAGCTTGGGTACGATCGGGGAAGGTCAGCTATGAGCACCCCCTTTTGCCCGGTCCGAAGACCGGCCTCTACTAACCATGATATCCGATTTTGAAAACGTTTATGTGTTCTTATTCCGGTTATTAGCCTAGAATTACTATGTTATGCGCACGGCAAACACGGCAAACAAGTATAGACTAGATTGCCTAATTTGGAAACAAGCATTGCATATCCGTTTGTTTTGAAAGCGCTTCAGAATTTGCTACTCGCAAGTAGGCTAAAACACGGATTTCAACGAGTTTTTCTAACTCAAACAATCCAACCTCCACCCACAGGCAATCAAGCAGTTATATCACATAAGCAGCTAGCCTCATGGTAATCATGCTGTCATGTTAACATTCACACGCATGCGATATGCTAAAGCATAAATACTTACATCGTACTCCGTGCCAAAACAATAAACTAGTTAGCAAAAAATGTATGCCCTAGTTCATGTTAGAGTGCCTAATGCATCGCATGCAGAATATGATTAGGATAGGCTCGGCTAACCCTAAAATGGCATGTGAAATGCTACAAGTAACAAGTATTCAATTTGGAAATTGAAATACAATGCAGTTTGTATGATGTACCGAGCCCGGTGCATGTAAACAAATGCATGGATGCACGCATGCATTGCATAAGGTATGCTAAAATAAACGTGCCCTAATCTACCATCATAAGCAGGTAAATAAAAGGGAAGAAAGACGTGGGGTTGGAAGACATACACACACCCACGCACACTTATTACAAATACGCCCTCACTCGGAGGGACCGAAAGAATATACAAGCCAAATAACAAATCAACTATCCTAGCTAATTAATTATTACAGACCCTTAATTAAATAACAAAATGCAGAATAGAGATGGCCGCAGCCCTGCCTCGGGATGCGCGAATGATGCATGCTCGATCCATCTTGCTCGGAAACCCGTACCATGCCACTACTGCCCCTGTTTTCACTACCTTTCTTCTCTGAAAACTGTCTAAGTCCCAGAGAACCTTCTATGAGCATTGCAGAACATCATCGGCTGGGAGGGATGGCCACCGGCCACGGGAAAATGCCACCGGCTGCTGATGAAGATATCGACCATTCACCAATGGCCGGTCGGCACTGTATGTTGCCGGTCGGCAGAAAATTCCTGCAGAAGACAGTTTTGACAGCAACAGAGGACAGATAGTGCATGGCATAGAATTTCAAGCAAATGTGTGCATGGACACATTTATCATGATTTTGACTCAAAGGGGTATGTTCTTTGATCCCCGGACCACCAATTGCACATTTCGATGCGTGATGGCCCAAGAAACCAAGTATGCACTTTGATTTCAAATGTCATGCAAACCAAACAAACACATAAAGCCCAACCTCTATCACTTGATCAAGAGGCAAGGCATGCATGCCAATGCAATGCAACCTAGGCATGTGATCTAGTATGCAACATGGGCATGCAAACATATAAACATACAATGCAACTACATGGCACACACAATGCTAACAACATAACATGCACAACGCATTGAAACATGGCATACACAATGCAAGATGGGCTTACACCAATGTGAGTGGACCTCAGCCACACTCACATAGGAGGCCATCAGATGAAAACCAGACAACTCGAAATGCGTGCACGCGTGCACGCAAACCGAGAACGGACCCTCAGGCACCGAAATGCCACTCTAATGAGACATGGCGAAGACATGGAATATGGTATGCTAATATGCAAAAATCAGTGGCAAAACGAGGGGCAAAACAGCCCCGAAACGAGGCGAAATGACACCCGATGCACGGAATCTCTCCCGAAATGCAAAACTAGGTACATGAAATGGCCTACAGCTATACTAAACATGCATAATCTGGACATGGAGTGAAAAATCAGAATCAAGGAAGCCCCAAAATAAGCATCTTTACAGTACAAAACATGGCCAAACAGCAATCACAAGTAGGGCTAAAATGGCATACAAAAATGGCTCCGCAAGGGAGGCAATGAAGCAAGTGGTACATGCAATGTCCAAACAGAAAAATACCCTTCTACAAAAATGAAGAGGGACCAAAAATATGAACATTTACAGTTTATGAAAGCCTCCAAATCAGTATGAAAACATGCTCAAAATGCAATGCAAGATTAAGGCCATAAGAGGGTATAACATGAAGTGCACAAAAAATTCATCAAATAGCTAAAGACCCTTAATGAAACATGACAAGGGGGTCAAAATATGGCCACTTTCAGTTCTGATCATGGCCGAAAACAGAAGCTAAAATGAGCTAACAAGGCATGCAAAAATGGGGCCAAAGAGGGGTATAATGGTAAGTGCTACATGGAGGCCCCAAACAGTAGTGAGCCCTTCTTCAATGTTGAAGAAGGGCTCAAAATAAGCCTATTTTAAGTTTACATGATGCTCCAAAACAGATTACTCATAAGCCAAAAATATCATGCAAAAATATGGCATTCAAGAGGATAATGAAGCAAGTACAAGATGGGGGCCCCAAACAGTGAGAGTCCCTTAATGAAAGATGAAATAGAGCTCAAAAAAAATACTACTTCCAGTTTTGGTCGGAGCTCAAATATACAAGAAACTATGGCTTAGATATGAAGCAAGAAAAGACTAGGAAATGGAAGAAAATGACTCACCCTTGTAGAGGAGTAAACCAGCAGGTTTTTATCCAAGGAAATGAGCTCCTAGCCTCTGCAAATGACCTCCGATGTGCTGGAATGAAGTGTAGAGGTGTGCTATGGATTGGTGAAGAAATGAAACCAAGAACAAGGGTATTTGATGGTTGAATGAGAGAGATATGGAGAGGGAGGTGGGATATATGTGTATATATCAGATATAGGTGTATATCTTCTGGTTTTTTTGCTCAAAATATCCAACCCCATCAAAGGAGAAGGGACCTTTCTTATATAGACAAGAGGAAGACTCCAAGCTTCTTAGAGAAGCTATTGTAGAAGGGTCAAGGGGATCAAGAGGGGCAAGGCTTATCAAGGAAGCTAAGGCAAGGGTGCAAGCTTCTTGAGGAAGCCAAGACAAGGGGTCAAGGCTTCCTCAAGAAGCCTTGAGCAAAGGGTGCAAAAATGGGATCAAAGGCTCAAAATAGCCACATATATGCACGGAGAGTTGGGTCTGTGCGTCCCAGCTGGCACAGCTGGCATGCACCATGCCTGCAAGAGTCAAAAGGGTCAAACCGACCAAGAAAAAGGGTCATCGGCCAAATAAATTGCCGGTCGACACAATATATTGCCGACCTGCAATTTATACTGGCCGGTCGGATAAATAGAGTGCCGATGGGTGGCCGATGAGGTCAAAAAGTGCCGGTGAGTATCCAGATTGAAGCCCCGGAAGTTAGCTTTCCAATGCCGCAAACCTTGCATTAAAATTCCTCCTATGCAAAAAGTTATGCCCTTTTTGGTAAAGCCGCGCAGATTCGATCCAACTAGACTGATCCCCTACTTCAACCAATCATATCTCCCCCACCCGGACTTAGCTTTGAGAGATTCTTAAGTGCAAAATGAAGCCCCGGAAGTCTTATTTCCAATGGTGATAGCCTCATAACTTAACTCCAAGTGTATAGACAAATAAGCTCAATTCAACGAGGGCTGCTCGACTCCCTTCTACCCGGATCCTTGCCGAACTTCTTCTCCAACTTGGTTTCTCCTCTCTTCTCCTCTTTCCTTCAACTTCATACCCCTAAGCAAGGTGTTTTGAAAGATTTCTCAAAGATTTCATCTCTCTTTCATTCACTTCCACTTTGTCCTTGCCCGGTTTACCGAAAAGCACAACGGTTGACAAAATGCGAGCTTCGGAACATCGTAGAAACTTTATTTCAAAAATGTTTTGAAAGAGAGGGTTTCGAGGTCTAAAAACCATTCAAAATAACTTTGGTTCAAAATGGGGTGTGAAGTTGAGATTCGCCTCTCTCCTTGCCGAAGAAATTGGACCTGTGCCCTGCACACCTTCCAACACCAAGTAAACCATCAGTAGTGCCCAAGTCTTGAGGGCAGTCAAAAATGGGGTGTCTACAGCAGGACCACGCAAAACATTTTTTTGAAATCTTTTAAGAAAGCGAGTAGTCGCTCGCGCTGAAGACAGTGTAAAACCAATCTGGATCAAGCCAGGGTCCTTCTCAGTACTCACATTAACAAACATGATTTCATTCATTAGGGGCTTAGCATCCTTTCTTTCTCTCAATTGATCAATTTTTTTGCAAATCCCGAGGAATTCCTTCCTTTTTATTTTCATCACAATGTTCAAAAAGTTTTGAAAAACTTAGGTCCATGCAATGAGTTCGAGGCACAGAAAAGTAGGCAAAAAGTACTGCCGTTTCATTCAAACTTTTGGCACAACTAGCACAAGGCAGAAGCAAACACAAGAGTGTGAAAATCACTGTTGTTCGTTCAAATCTGTTGGCATTACTAGCTCCAAGGCAGAAACAGACTCAAAAGAAAGCGAAAAGACAAACACAAAACAAGCAAGTGATGTCCGAGGTAACACCCCCGAAATCACCTATCTCCAACAAAACAGGACTGATTCGGTACAACAAGACAGACCCAACTGACTCAGTAAGAAAAGACTGACTCTGCACAACACAACAAGACTGACCCAATACCCAAGTCAGAAAGTAAAGTAAATAGCATTCGCAAATGCTCAAAATAGTGCGTGCCATCCCCACAGCTGGAGTAAATTGAGCGCCGCCCGCAGGTGGTTCATCCCCTGATCACATCACATTATCCCGCACAAGTTCACTGATCAAGTGCCGATAGACTTTGCTGAGCTGGTGCGGCGATGACCTTGTTGTCAAACAGATCTTGTACATCATGGCGAAGGCGAAAGCAACTGTCAGTGTCATGACTGGTTTGTTGATGGTAGGCACAGTATTTAGTGTGGTCATGCTTTGGAGAGATAGGATCGGGTAGAGGCCGTCGTTCCAATGGTTTCAGATATCCCTTTCGGAGTAAGGCCTCTAGAGCCTTTGACAAAGGCATATAAAGTGGGGTAAAAACCCTCTTGACTCGAAGTGGATATTTGATTTTTTGTGAGCTACTTCCAGACGCACCGATGAATGGGGTAGCTGTTTTTGATGCAGTGGTGGTAACCATGCCCACTTCAGAAGATCTTGCAGCTGCATCACCACTGGTGGTCACATTCGAACTGCGGGAAAATGCCCTCCTGGGTTGCTTCTTCTCCTGGCCAATGAGGCCCTGCTTCATAGCATCCTCAATTTGTACCTCCATCTCATGTAAATCTGAAAAGGTGGGAAAAGGGAGAACAATCATTTTCTGCATAAGCTTGGGCTGGAGATTGCGCACAATCATCCGAATCTGATCTTTGTCAGTGGGCCTAGTGGTCATCATTGAGGCCTTGGCCCTCCACCGGGTTACGAAGTAAGAAAAACTCTCCTTAGGCTCCTGCCTAGTTGTCTCGAGATCATGGGTTGTGATCTGTCTATTATAGGAGTACTGAACGACAAAAGCCTCAGCCATCTCATCCCAATTCCTCTTAACATCGTCTTCCAGTTTTGCGTACCAGACGGCCGCCACACCCAACAGGGTCCGGCCGAATAAAGAAAGCTTTTGTAGTTTGGTGAGGCCCATTGGCCTTAATATGTCTGAAAACAGCCGTAAGTGCACCATGGGATCCCCGGACCCGTGAAAGCGGTCGATATGTGGCATTTTAAAGCGGTCTGGCAGCATCACGGCCGCATCGGTATACCCATCCTTAATGTCCGGGATGGACTTGATGCCCTGAGATTTCTTGAACAGCTTTTCAGGCTTGCTCACCTTCAATACTGTGGGGTCCACCTCGGACTCAAAGGGAGAATCCGGCAGGTTGGTGGGTGTTTTGGATAATTGGGGTAGGATTGGGGGCAAAGCCGGTCCTGTCCGAATGTCCGTATCTCCCTGGACATTTGGTGCCTCTTCGGGTGCTGGAACTCCTGGTGGGGGAGGGGCTTGGTGCGAAGCAGATGCTCTGGTTTGCTGCTGTAACCTGGCGATCAACTCTGTTTGTTGAGCCATGACCTCGGCCTGTTGTTTGGCAAATTCGGCTTGACGAACAGCGTCCTGCTGCATGATTTTCATACTTTCTTGGAGTTGACGCATCATCTCCTCCATTGCTGCCATACTGCCCTGATCTAACTGATCTATCGGTATATCTGTCTTTGTAAAAACGGATATCTTAACCCAACTGCGCACAGGTGAGATGGATAATGACCGTTGATCTGAGGACTGTTGAACTGGTGATCTGTGCCTGATTGGCCTTTTTACCCTGCCTTTGGCAAAGGAACACTGATTTCCCTTGAACTGAATCTCTGACCTGACAAAGTCTATCAGCACAAGTCCGATGAACCTCGGGGGATATTGGAGCCTTCTGAAGCTACGGTTCCAAGACTACCTAGCAAAAGAGAAAACATGCAGCATCTCAGCCTGATTTCACCAAAACAGATATAAGCAGCCGAATAACTGTGCTCTCTACTGAATTCTGTCCAAGATTCTGCCTGTAAACTGATACCCTCAGGTCAAACTGATTCCCCACATACTGATGCCCTCAGGCTTGATACCCAGACTTGCAAACTGATATACATAGCCCTGCAGAGACACACTCTGACAGCACATAGCAGGCAAATGAGAGCCAAAACACCCCTATGTTGGGGTAGGGTTTCCCTGTCCTATTTTGTCAGGAGCTAGGGTTTCACTATGTACGCAGCGATTTCAAACAACCTATAATCGGGTAAGCAACCTGTCCTAGCTTGGAATGGTCACTACGGATTCCGAATATGCACTAGGTCGAATGGTCAAAAGTGTGGCTCGGTAAAAATTGGGGTTTGTGTTCCCATCGTGGCAGAGCCCATAACCGGTCAGCCTTATGGCACGCTTCTCAAAGTGAGCCTCCGGCAAGCCGTTCAGGAATAGCAGATGGCAAACACGGTGTCCTAGGCGCACCAATGCAAATGCAATGCAAAGAAACACATAAGTGTAATCAAAAGAAGATATCATGAGTTCGAGTCAAGTTCTCTAAATCCCCAGCAGAGTCGCCAGAAACTGTAGACATCCCCGAACGTCCCGGGAGGGAATCCTATTTTGTTCATTGGGCTTACTAGAGTTTGGACTCAATGTCACGGTCCTGTATCTAATCTCGCAGAGTGCAATGCGAGACTGATGAATCATCAATGAGTCCAAATCCGACAAATCGTTTTAAAAAATTGATTTTTAGAAAGAAGTGCCAAACATGGACTGCTTTGCCAGATACAAAGTCACCACCTAAATATTTTATTTTGGGGGAATTTAGGAAACCCTGACTCGTGCCTAAGGCCACGTGTCCGTCATCACCAAAGTTGCCTCGGCTCGGGAACTTAGGTACGATTGGGGAAGGTCACTTCGTGAGCACCCTCGCTCGCCCGATCAAAGATCGGCCTCTACTAACCATGATATTGAGTTTTGAAAACACTATGTGCTCTTATTCCGATTTATTAGCCTAGAATTACTATGTGATGCGCACAATATACAAGTATAGACTAGATCACCTAACTTGGAACAAAACATCTCATGTTTGTTTTTGAAAGCGGTTTGCTTCTCGCAAGTAGGCTAAAATGCGGATTTTGCCACCCTCAAGTGGGCTTAGAAAATATGGTGATTTGCCACTCTCAAGTGGGCTTAAAACTCGCAATCAATGAATTGTTCCAATTCAAATAATCCAACCTTCACCCACAGGCATTCAGGCAGTTATATCACATAAGCACATAGCCTCATGGTAAGCATGCTATCATGGCAATCACTCACATACATGAAAGGATGCTAAAGCATAAACACTTACCAGGTACTCCGAGCCAAAGAAAGAAGCTAATTGGAAAACATGCATGAATCCTAACTATACTAAGAACGCCTAATGCAACACATGCAAAAATGCAACTACGATATGCTCGGCTATTCTAAGATGGCATATGAGATGCAACAATCGATACATGTATTCAATTTGGAATTGAAATACAATGTAGTTAGCATGATGCGCCAAGCCCGGTGCATGCAAGACAGATGAATGGATGCAAACATGCGAGCATAAGTATGCTAATTGAAACGTGCCCTAAAACTAACCATCATAAGCTGGTAAATAAAAGGGAGAAAGACGTGGGGTTGGAAGACATGCATCACACACACGCACACTTATTACAACATTGCCCTTTCGCAGGAGGGTCCGAATAATACAAAACCAAATGAATAATGAACTACAGCTAATTATTACACGACATTAACTAATTCACAAACTAGCTAAGTAAGCATGTAAACTAAATGAATGTGACTGCCTCGGCTCTATTTTGGATGACAATGGATGCATGCATTCTCAAATCGCCTTTGCCGAGAAATCCATCGCAATGCCCTCGACTCGCCTTTGTTTGCAATTGATTTTAGAAACTTACACAGAGCTCCAAGAGGCTGAAACTCCACTCTGGAAGGCTATGGGAAGGCTGCCGACCAGCCCTTGGCCATGGAGACCACCTGCCGACCACCCTTTGTGGTGGAGGCCCAAAAGGGTGGTCGGCCTGCCAAAAAATTTGGTCGGCCGACCACTTTCTGCCCCTGGATTCTGGTTTTCTGCAACACAAAGCAAAAGGGAGGCATGGCAAGATATTTCCAACAAATGTGTGCTCGACCACTCTCCCCGTCATAGCATAGGCTCTAGGGAATGTAACCCTTGATCCTCAGACCACCAATCACACATCTCGATGCATGATGGCCGAGGAGTCGGATTGCACGACTTGATATGGAATGAATGCACATATGAACACATAAATGCTTAAACTCCATCATGTGTTAGTGAAGAGGGTCGGCGACTGGGAATCGAGGTACGTTTCGTCACTTTGAGTACAAAATGTTCCTCGTTTCCCGTGTTTGGGTTAACTCCTATCCCAAACATGATGAAACAAGAATGGTATGCACAATGCAACTTCTAGCATGCAATCCTAATGTAATGCAACTAAATGATACAAAGATGCAAGGAATGACATGCAAGCATGCAAATGGCATACACAATGATATGAACTACACATGACATACTCAATGCACATGGGCTAAACAATGGCATACACAATGCACATGTGAAGACTAACAAACACAATGAGATGGACAAGGCATACTCAATGCAATGATCAACTCATGCGACAACATGGACTAAATGGCATATACAATGCAAGATGGACTTAAACTAAAATGAATGGGTCTCAGCCACACTCAAATCAGTGTCCAAACATGATGCAATCAAAGCAACAAGACACACATAAGCATGCACAATGCAAAGGTTCGAACCTAAGGCATCAAATGCCACTCTATCAAAGCATGGCAAGGGATGAAATATAGCATACAATCATACATTTTCTAGCTCTGAAATGATATGCAGGATGGTCTTGAATCATGCAAATATGTCACACGATGCATGCTAGATGGCTTGAATACCGAAACTAGTGAAGTGCGTTACACTAGAGGTATACAAAGAAATGCACAAATGGCAAAACCAACCCCAAACAGACCCTATGCAGGTCCAAGGTAGTGGGAAAATAGCCTAAGATGATGGCTCAAAATGCATAGAAATGAAGCTCATGCTAAGGCTAAAAAATAAGGCATACAAGCACAACTCTCAAACGCATTGAAGGAGTGATAAACATGAGATTATGGAAACCTTATATGCTCTGAAATATCATGCTTAATGATGCCAAAACATGTCAAAGGCCCAAATAACACATGTTAGTGGACCCGATATGCAAAGCTAGTGAGCTTAAATTGAACTATGGCCATATACAACAATGCATGCATGACCCAAAACACTTCAAAAAGAGCTAAGGCAGCCCAAAATATGAATAAAATTAGTTTGGATCATGGCCAAAATATGCTAGGAAAGAGGGCCAAAACATCATGCAATACAAGCTAGTGAACCATGATTTACACTACAACCATATGAAGCACATGAGAGGCCACCAAACCAGTCAAAAATAGAATCATGGCATATTAAATGAAGCCCAAAACCCACTAAAACTTGACCAATGCATGCAAGAATGGCATGCCCCTTTGATAGGCTATAAAGAGGGTTATTCTACACATGCAAGATGGACACCCAAAATGGCAAAAAGGGCTCTGGATAGAGCCTATGCAGGTCCTAAAACCCACCAAAAATAGCCTAAAGCATGGCTTGGAATCATGCAAATAAGGGCTCCTTTGTTAGGCCAAATATGCTAGTAAACAAGACAAGGGGTGAGAGGGTCACCCCTCTCTGATTTTGGTGCTCAAAACAACATAATAACCACTGAAAATCCCCTAGATTTCAGTGGTCAAAAGGGCCAACAAAGCTCAACACAAAGGCCCTAGTGCATGGCTTAAAGCAAGGTGAAATGAAGCATGCAAGGGGGTAGATGACCCCCAACAGAAAAATGGTCTGAAACAAACATGTTAAGGAGTTCAAAATAAGACTTTTTTTAGTATATGACAAAGCCCAAATATGCTTGCAAACTAGGCTAAGAGAAGGAACAAAACAATGCCAAAAAGAGGGAAATAGAGTGTTACCCTTGTAGCCAAAGGGGCCAGCAGCTTCTGGACCAATACAGCAAGCCTTCAACCTCTGAAAATGGGCTCCAAGATGCTTAGGTTTATAGTGGAGGTGTTGTTCTAGGAGGTGGTATGCAAAAGGGGCAAGAACTATGGAGCTTTGAAGCTAAAATATAGAGACAAAGGGAGAGATAGATATATGTGTGCCTTAATCAATTTTTCTGAACCTTTGCAAATGAAGGAGAGGGTTTCTCTTATAGAGGAACAAAGGTCCAGGCTTCTTCAAGAAGCTTGTGCAAAGGTCCAAGCTTCTTGAGGAAGCTAAAGCAAAAAGGGTCAAGCTTCTTGAGGAAGCTAGAGCCAAAGGGTCAAGCTTCTTCAAGAAGCTAAAAAGGGTTCAAGCTTCTCTTAGAAGCTTAGTGCAAAGGGCCAAGCTTCTTTAAGAAGCCAAAACAAGGTTTCCAATTATGGAGGATGCAGTCTGTCCCTTCCAGCTGGCACAGCTGGCACACACTCACAGAGACAGATAAGGGGGAAGCTGGCCGACTAGTTCAAGTGGTCAGCCGACCACCTGCCCTAGTCGGCCGACCAGGGTCAAAAGGGTCAAGCTTCAAAAGCTGGGCAGTAGCCTCTAGGGCTGGTCTCCCAACTCAATGCAAGCTAGTGGTATGGTGGGAGACCAGTAATTGTGGCTCAAAAGTCAGAGAGACCAGCTACCTGACAAGAAGAACCGGCCGGTGGGAAAAAGTGGTCTCCAAGAAGAAAAGGTGGTCTCCCACCCTTGTACCACCTTCCAAACAATGAAAATAGGGTCCATGCCAAAAATGAACTAAGACGGATGCAAAACGAGGGTTCGGGGGCCAAAACGAGCGGCCGGAGGCCCCGAAAATTGACTGTTAAGCATCGAAAGTGGCGTGCAACCACAAAGGTGGTCTCCTGAGCCACAGTGTCCCTCTAGAGAGAGAAAACAAGGTGTGGGCCAAAAACTGGAGCAAACGGAGAAAGTTAGGCGGTCCCGAACTGAGGCGCACGACTCCGAAAATCGAAAACTGGTCTCCAAACAGGAACATTGGTCTACGACCACGAAAAGTAGCATACGGCCACTGAGAGATGGTCTACGAGACCTGTCCCTCCCTTCAGGAAGAGAAAATAGAACCTGGTTCGCAAATCGAGGCAAAGCACAAAAGAGTCAAGAAGTCCAGAGGCAAGGCCCTCAGCCGAGACTCCGTTACCTCAGAACGAGCACAACACGCGCCATCACCGAGCGCTCAATCGATGATGTCTGAGTCTCAAGGTCGGTCAAAAATGGGGTGTCTACAGTTGGCCAATCAAGTCGGATACTCAGATACTAGCAAAAACCCTGCGTTTATCTGCTTGGTGACCTCTTACTTAATCTTCAAAGCCAATCCGGGCGTATTCTCCGCAGCTTCTATTTGATGGGTCGGGCCTCGAGGTAAAGAGGGATCTGATGTTGTGCAATCTCAGGATCGATTCCAGGCATGTCTTCGTAGGACCACACGAAAACAACTTTGAAATCTTTTAATAAAGCGACTAAGTGCTCGCGCTCCTCCGAAGACAACATGGACCCGATCTGGACCAGACGCATGTCCTTCTCAGTACCCACATTAATTTGAATGATTTCATCAACAAGCAGTTTTACAAACCTCTCCTCATCTCGATCAATCAAATGTTTTAAAACCAGAGGAATTCCTTCCTCGTTGTTTTCATCAAAATTTTGAAAATCATGATCAATGCAATATACAAGTGGCACAGAGAAGTACTCAAAACCTGCAGTGGTATTCACATTCAAAAGGTCCAGCTCATCCAATTCCTTGGTTACAACTGACTCAAAAGAAAAGGAAAAAGATGACTTGGACAAAACTTCGGCATCCAGGTTATCAACACCAGGAATACCGGACCCAGACTCAGACGAACCGAAATCTGATTCTGACTCCACAGACTCTATGGAATCAGATTCTGGTTCACTACCTAACGTAGAGCTACTAGACAGGAAGCCCTCCTCCAGCTGCCAAATGAGGGACGGTGCGTCAGATGCGTCCAAGATACCACCGGAAGGGTCCACACCTGATTGGTCTCCGATCATGGAAACAGTTAGGTTATCCCCCAAGCTCTCCGGGTTGATCTGAGGATCCGAAATCCTACCTCAAAATCACTAATGTTGGAATCACTTTTTGTGTTCTTTGTAGCCTCCGCAGTTGGTTTAGTCTGTTCCTCTGTGTCGTTCTTTTACAACTGCAAGTCAAAGAAAATCTCAAAACTGGGAACCCGTTGCTTCTCAGAGTTGAACCAAGGCTCGGGGAAACCACAGAATGGGAAGTCTTCACCTTCCCGACCAAAATAGCCATTCAGGGTTCCCCGGATTGGTCAGTGCACAAGCTCGTAGTGCTTCTCGCTTTGCTTTGCTCTAGCTCTTCCAGTCATTTCTTTCCATTTCCTCACTCAGTCTTCTTGGGTGGGCGTATAGCCAAGACCAAAGGCATGAGGGTTATGTGGCACATCGGCCAATGTAGTGACACCTTTCCGGCCACTTCTTCCTAATCCTATTCTGGGCATGTGCTGTAACTTATCCATGAGATACACAGATTGGGCACTGATATAGAAGCCCTCATCGACAGCCAGGATATTCTACACTACCCGGGCCCCAGCCAAGGTAAACCCCAAAATGAAAACATCATCTTCGCCATGTACAATCTCTAGTACGGGTGTAGTGACCTCTGGCGGAGGATGTATTGATGAATTCCCAAAGACTATGGCCACTCCTTTTCCATGGGGGTACTTCGGCATTTGGTGGAGGGTGGAAGAGACATCTCTTACTTGGTGTAGCTTGGGTCGCCCAAGCAATAAGTTGAAAGTGGCTGGAACATCCAGGACATGAAATTTAATATCCTGTTGCGCGGGTCCAACCTGCACTCTGATCTGTATTGTTCCCATCACCTCTCTGCTTGTATTGTCATACGCCCGGATCACCTGGGCTGTAGGCACAAAATCAGCTGGTTTCAGGCCAATAGCATAAGTCGTGCGGCATGGACAGACATTAATTGCTGACCCGGTGTCGACTAGTACAACTGGCACCCACTTTTCCTAGCAATCTACGGATATGTATAGAGGTTTGTTATGCGCAGAGCCTTTCGGTGGTAGTTCTTTGTCAGAAAAAGTCAAAGTTGGTGCGACGCCTCTCGCGAAGACTAATGCCACCAGTTGTTCCAGAGTGGTGTCAACAGATAACTTTACTTTATCCATCGCTAACAGTACAGCTTGCCTGTGCACGCGTGAAGCCATAGGCAACCCCCAGATAGATATGCCTGCTTGAATCTTCTTTAACTGTTTCAGCACAGCCTCTTCCTCTAACAGTTTTTCCATCTGTTTCTGTACCTCTTTGTCCTTCCCAGATGCCTCGGGTTGGTCTAGATGCGGGGGTTTGAAATATCGGTCACTTCTTCTTATGTGGTCGACTTTTTCCACATACCAAGTATTGTCAGGATTACCTTCACCCCAATCCTCATCAATGTGGGCATGATGCAGGTCATCATCTTCGCACCATATACCTTCGGCAATCGACAAGCAATTGTCCAGTTCCGGTCTAAGTGTTCCCTCAGCAGTAACATTCTCCACGGGGTGTTGAGCTGTTCCAACTTTCTGATCGCTTTCACTCATTTCCTACACAAACTGCTCCAGCGCGGCTTCTTGTTCTGTATGTATGGTGCTAACAATACCCAAATCCTGAGTCAGCTGTTCTTTACTGGTGCTTTCTGGTAGTTTACCTTTCTTATCGGCCGTTCCGACCATTGCTGTGGTTTCCGCTTTCTACTGTTCCAGATTCAGTTCAACTCCCTCATCTACATCAAGTTCATCACTTAGCCATTCTAAATTATCGGTTGACCCGTTCAGATCGAACCAGTTAATGTGCACGTCTCCTTGATCTTGCTCATCAAAGAACTGCAAATTGTCTATATCCTTCTCTAGGTCGGCTAGATCATCTAATACTTGGCTTGGTCCAACTTTTCGAACTACACTGACCTCCATCCCAGCCGGTAGTACGACTTCTGGCTTTGCTTGATTGATTGGCACAACATAGCAGCTCGAGTTGTACACCCCATCAGATAAGTCCACAAAGCCCTTGGGCAACGGATTGGTATTCTCCACCAAGGCTGATCTCCCTTCATCTTCCACTGTCACCGCCACGGGTTCAGTTTGGATTGTTGACGTGTTCATCATGCACAAGTCTATGCTCTTAGGGATGAACACCGCCAGCTTAGGTAGGTGGAAGGGGGTGATGTATATACCGGGGTCGTAAGGGATGGCCAGTGTATGAATGAGGTTTATTTGCCGGGGTAGAGGGGCTTGATTATGTGATGGGAGAGAATTTTTAGTGACATTGGGTTTTTTAGGAGGTGCTATCACCTTATTGTCAATGAGATCTTGAATCTGATGACGCAATCTAAAGCACTGATCATTATCATGACCATGTGTAGACACCCCATTTTTGACCGTCCTCAAGACTTGGACGTCACCGTTGGAACACTCGGTGATTATCCATGTTTGTGTTCGTTTGGAGTTCCCGGAGTTCTCGGCTGCGCGCGCCGTGCCTCAGGACCTCCGGACTCGACCGTTTGTGTTTGGTTTTGCACCAAACACTTGTGTTTTGCCTTGGAAGGGGAGGGAATGCTTTGTGAGGCATCCCTACACACCACCGGCTGGGGCTAGAGGCCACCGGCTGGCTAGAGTTTCAATCGGCAATATATTGTGCCGGTCGGCACTCTTTTTGGCGAAATGACCACTTTGCCCTGCCGACTACTGTGCACTTGCTTTCTGAGATATTTTTAGACAACTTTGTAGCTTTTTCTCCCCTCCATACACGTGTATGGAGGGGATGCACTCCTTCCAAGCTTGTTTGACAAGCTTTGCAATGCTTATAAGAGGAGAGCTTCTCCTCTTGGAGGGGGGTTGGCTCTTGAGAATCAAAAACCAGAGCTTAGAGGCATATATCTCTGTCATATATCTATATCATCATCTCCCTCCCCTTTGTGTGTGTGATTTAAGGCCAAAAAGTGTGATTTTGTCTTAGTTTTGCTCCTTTACACACACCATTACACCTTAGCTTGAGTTTGAGAGACTTGGAAGTTTATTTGTGTTGGTTTTAGACTGGTTTTGAGCACTAAGGAGTAGCTGCACCACTTGATCTTCAAGGGATCTTCAAGGGTAAGAACATCACTTTATATTCCCCATTCTTGCAACCTTTTTTTACCCTCTTTGCTTTGTGTTTTTGAGTTTGTGTTTAAGATAAAAAGTCTTGTTTTTACTAGCTCAAGAACATTCATTAAGGTCATTTGTCCATTTGAGTGAAGCCTCACTCTTGTAGGCTTTGTTTTGGTCCTTTTGTGTCTTTTCTTGGAGGCCTTGCTTGCTTGGTGTTCTTTGGCCTTCTCACCACTGAAAACCAGTGGGTTTTCAGTGGTGAGGATGTTATTTTCGAGCCTCATTTAAGGGAGAGACACCCCTCTCCCCTTGAGTCCTTGTTTGCCTTTGTTTTGGGTTCAAAGAATAACATGTATGCATTGTCTTGTTTGGCTTCATTTAAGAGTTTTTTTGAGTGTTTTGGAGCATGTCTAAATTCTGTTTTTGGTCGGATTTATCACCTATAATATGTCTCTCATACTTGCTTTGAAATGCCTTCTTATTCTCAAAAGCATGCCATACTTTGAGACCTTGATTTTAGCATGTTTTTTTTTTAGCTTAGTTTCATGGAGATGCTAGCATTATTTTGCCATGTTAAAGGGCTGTGAGCTGCTGTTTTAGTCCCATTTGGTGTGCTTCACATGGTTGTTTTGTACTTTAGGCTTGTAAGCCTTGTGTGTTTTGGCTCCTAGCATGCTTAACTTGTCTTGATCCCATGATTTGGCATCATCTAGGGTCATTTTTCAGTCCATAAATCATGTTTGTATATATGCATGTGTAGCCTATTTCATGCCATAAGGGTGTGCTCTAGTATGTCTAGGAATGAGCATTGTGCATGCTTCTATGTTTGATGCATTTTTGGGGCTGCCCTATATGGGGTTTGGGTGTCATTTCACATGCTAAAAGCCTGTTTTCGGTTGTTAGATGCATGCCATGAGTGGTTGTGTAAGTGGTGTCAAGTTACTCTCTTCGGTGCCTTAGACTTAGGTCCCTTGACTAGCATGCTTGCATAGCATTTTATTTATGTTTTGGGGTACACTTTGCCACTGTTTTGGGGAGGTTTGAGGCCTCCCCCATGGTGGCTAAGACCATCATTATATGCTCATCACATGCTAGTTGCATACTTGGTTGATCCCATTGCATACTTAGCTCATTTTTGTATCACACTAGCCTCTTTTACATTCTAACATTTTGCATGATTAATGTGTTAGTTGTGTGGTACTTAATTTGCTAACATCCTAGTTTGCATGTTTGCATGTTTGAATGTTTGCATAGTTGCATTTCATCACTTGGTTTGGGGTGTCAAACCAAGTATGGAAGTTGAGGGGTGTTTGTACTCCAAGTGACTAAACACACCTCAACTCCCATGTCACTAAGGCCCTTGACCTCCACATGATAGGGACTTAGTCTTCATCTTTTGTGTTGCATGCATTTCAATTAAAACATGCAACCTTGGTTCCTTAGGCTATCATGCATCAAATGCATCATTGATGGCCCTAGAACCAAGGGTCATACCTCCTTGAGTCCCCAAGCATGATAGGAGGCAATGAATGCTTACATGGCCCCAAAACCCATGCCATGCATTGCTGTCTTGCTGCTGCTGTCAATCTGTCTGCTGCAGGGACTTTCTGCCGGCCGGCAGTAAATAGTGCCGACCGGCACTATTTTTGTGCCGATAAACCATGAAAGTGGCCGGTGGAATTTATAGACAGCCGGTGAACTCTCTCTCCAGCCGGTGACATTCAATGGCATGCAAGGAAGGTACTATGGAACTTTGGGAATTTTTGGAGGGGCAGGGCAGCAAAAGCAGAAGCAACAGTGCCATGGCACGGGTTTTCCGGGCAAGACGGATCGAGCACGCATCATTCGCGCACCCCAAGGCAGGGCTGAGGCCCCTATGCATTTATTTATTTGCTTCGATTTCAATATTTAGAACTTTGTAATAATTAATTTATTCGTTTATTTCTTTCGGGTCTGTATTATTTATTCATTCGGTCCCTCTGAGTGAGGGCAAAAATGTAATAAGTGTGGGTGCGTGGGCATGTATGTCTTCCAATCCTCATTTCTTTCTAACCCTTTTATTTATCCGCTTACAATGGTAAACTAGGGCATTTTAAATTAACATACCTTATGCAATGCATGCGTGCATTCATGCATTTGTTTACATGCATCGGGCTCGGCACATCATACAAACTGCATCGTGTTTTCAATTCCAATTTGAATACGTGATAGTTGTTGCATTTCATGTGCCATGTTTAGGGTTAGCCGAGCCTGTTTAGACTGCATCTATGCCTGTGTTGCATTAGCCACTTAACATAAACTAGGTCATGCATGTTTGCTAACCCGGTTTCTTGTTTTGGCACGGAGTACGATGTAAGTATTTTTGCTTTAGCATAATCACATGCGTGTGAATGTTTGCCATGACAATAGGATTGCCATGCGGCTAAATGCTTACATGGGATAAAACTGTTTGAATGCCTGTGGGTGGAGGTTGGATTGCTTGAGTTGGGGAAACTCATTGAAATCCGCATTTTAGCCTATTTGCGGGTAGCAAAATCTGACACGTTTTTCAAAACGAACGGATATGCAATGTTTGTTTCCAAATTAGGCAATCTAGTCTATACTTTTTGTGCTGTGCGCATAACATAGTAATTCTAGGCTAATAACGGGAATAAGAACGCATAATGTTTTCAAAATCGGGTATCACGGTTAGTAGAGGCCGGT
The DNA here is from genome assembly GCA_030407325.1 of Camellia japonica. NCBI lineage: Eukaryota > Viridiplantae > Streptophyta > Magnoliopsida > Ericales > Theaceae > Camellia > Camellia japonica. The sequence goes on from JAPPVO010000014.1 coordinate 42,265,416, forward strand.
CTTCGGACCGGGCGAAAGGGGGTGCTCATAGCTGACCTTCCCCGATCGTACCCAAGCTCCCGAGCCAAGACCACTTTGGTGATGACGGACATGTGGCCTTCGGCACCGAGTCAGGGTTTCCTAAATTTCCCATTTTAAAATATTTAGGTGGCGACTCTGTAATCTGGCAAAGCAGTCCATGTTTGGCACTACTTTTTCAAAATCTATTTTTCTTCAAAACGATTTGCCGGATTTGGACTCTTTGGTTCAGATTTAGAACCGCGACACAAAATCGAGAGTCCGAGCTGTAGCCGAGGTCCCCCGCGGACGTGCTACACCATGCTGTTGATGAAAAGCACAATATTTGGCTGGGTTGTGTTTCGGAGGGAGAGGATCATGTAGTGGGTGTTGTTCTAACGGCTTTAGATGCCTCTTTTTTTATTAGGATTCTCAGGGTTGCAGATAAGGACATATAGAGCGACGTGAAGGCCCTTTAGCCTCGGGCCTGATGGCTTGAGGTTTAGGAAGTTGTATTGGATGTGCCGGCAAAAGGGTTGGTAGTCTTGGGTGTAGTGGTGACCATGCTCACATCCGGAGCCCGCGCAGAGGTGCCACCAGTATTCGCTGCATTGGAGCTGCGTGTAAAGGGCCTTTTGGACTATTCCTTCTTGTGGTCTATTAGACCCTACTTCATCGTGTCCTCTATTTGCACCTTTATTTCGTGGAACTCAACAAAAGTAGACACAGGCAAGACTATCATCTTCTGTAATAGTCTTTCTTGCAAGTTACGGACCACCATTCTAATCTGGTCCTTTTCAAACGGCTGGATAGTCATCATGGAGGCCTTAGCCCTCCACCGGGTCAGAAAATCTGAGAAGCCCTTCTTTGGCTCCTGGCGAGTTGCTTTGAGATCACGAGTAGTGACCTTGATCTGAGTATTGTAGGAATATTGTGCTATGAAGGCCTCGACCATTTCCTCTCAATTTCTCTTCATAGAGTCTTCAAGCTTGGCATACCAAATGGCCACTATACCTGACATGGTCCAGCCAAAGAGCGACAGCTTCTATAGTCTGGTGAGACCCATTGGTCGTAAGATATCAGAGAATAACCGTAGATGGACCATAGGACCCCCAAAACCATCAAACCGGTCTATATGGGGCATCTTGAATCTATCTGGCAAAGTCACTGCCGAATCAGTATATCCATCCTCAATATCAGGGATTGAATTTACACCCTGTGCCTGTTTGAAGAGTTTTTCTAGCTTGCTGACCTTCAATGTGGTATGGTCAACCTCGAATTCAAACGGCACCTGCATTTGGTAAATTGGTGCCTTGGAGGTCTGAGGCGGGATGGGATCTGCCTAAATGCCTGCATTTTCTTGGGCATTGATTGTGATCCCGGGTGTAGGAATTCTTGCTGGGGTGGATGGGACACTGAGGCCACTGCCGATTGTGGCTTCTATTGCTGAAGCCTTTCTATTACCTCTGCTTGACGGGTTACAACCTCAGCTTGGCAAGCTATGGTCTCAGCTTGGTGGGCAGCGTCTAGCTGCATAGTCTCAATGGTCTGCTGGAGTTGGCGAAGCACATCTTCCATGCTGACTGGAGGACTTTGAACTACTGGAACTGGCGAATACTTTTTGTTTGGAGTAGAAGTAGATGATTGGGCCTGACTGGGCACAGGCGAAGCAAAAGGTGATTGCTAGATTGGTGAATTCTACCTAATCCTCTTCCGTCTGGTAACTAGTGGGAGTGAAACAAACACTGGTTGTCCCTTGACTAGATCCCTGGATCTACAAATCCTTCTAACTCGGGTCCAGAGTGCTTAGAGGGTAACAGAATCGTCTGAAGCAATGGTGAAAAACTACCATGCAAAAAGAAAATAAAGCAAAAAGAAACAAAAATCAGAAACTACACAACACCTCAGCTCAGATAGAAACAACACGCAGTTGCAATCATAAGCTGGAGAACTGTACTCAAACACTGATTTCTGCCTCAAAACTGATACCCAGACTTGTAACTAATACATACATTCCTACAAAGTTTCACTCCAAAAGCACACATCAAGCAAGTGAGAGCCAAAACACCTTTATGATGGGGTAGGGTTACCTTGTCCTAATTTCGTTAGGAGCTAGGGGTTCACAACGCAAAACAAGCAGTTTCACACAATTCCTGCATTCAGGTGAGCAACCTGTCCTAGTTTGGAACAGTCTCTATGGTTTCCAATATGCAACTAGGTTGATTGGTCAAAAAGGGTACCTCAGCAAGACTATCTAATATACCTCTCGCACCTAACACTGAGAAGTGAAAGGAGGATCAAATGGTATAGTGGTAGTCCAAATCCAAGGGTTGTGTTCCAATCGTGGTAGAGCCCGCAACCGGTCAGCCTTTTGGCAAGCTTTTCCAACCAAGCCTCCAGCAAACCGCTCAAGAATAGCAGATGGCAAACACCGTAACTTAAGCGCACCAATGCAAACGCAAATGCAAAGTAACACATAAATGTAGATAAAACAACATATCATGAGTTTAAGTCAAGTTCTCTAAGTCCCCAGCAGAGTCGCCAGAAACTGTAGACTCGCCTTTTTCTGCCCCCCCTTTCGGAAGGTTTGAAATGAAAGGCCTCACAGTTCGGATTCCTGCGGTTCTGAATCTAGTCTCACAAGTGCAATATGAAACTGATAATCACCAAAGAGTCTAAATCCAGCAAATCTTTTGGAAAATCGATTTTAAATCAAATAATGCCAAAATTGGACTGCTTTGCTAGGTACAGTGTCGCCACCTAAATATTTTTAATTTTGGGGAAATTTAGGAAACCCTGACTCGTGCCAAAGGCCACGTCTTCGTCATCACCAAAGTTGCCTCGGCTCGGGAACTTAGGTACGAGGGGGGAAGGTCATGAATTCAGCACCCCCACTCGCTCGATCAAAGATCAGCCTCTGCTAATCATGATATGAGTTTTTTTATAAATATTATGTGTTCTTATTCCAATTATTAAACTAGCTTTACTATGTGATGCGCACAATCAAGTATAGACTACTTTGCTTAATTTGGAACAATTCAACTCATGTTTGTTTTCGAAAATGGTTTGAAATTCCACCTCAAGTGGGCTTAAAGATGTGGTTTTGCCACCAAACATAGTGGCTTTAAAATAGGATTTGTCACTCAACAAAGTGGGCTTAAAACGTACATTCGTTGAATCGTTCCAATTCAAACAACAAGCCTTCATCCACAGGCATTCATGCAGTTTAGCATTTAAGCACATAGCCTCATGGCAAGCATGCTAAACATGGCATCATTCACACTTATGCAATTATGCTAAAGCGTAAAAACGCACCTAGTAATCCAAGCCAAAACAAAAACTAGTTAGAAAGATGCATGATCCTCACTATACAAGATGCCTAATGCAACACATGCAATATGCAATTAATAGGCTCGTCTACTAATATGGCAGATGAATCGATTTGAACAACATGCGATTAAACACGTATTCAAAGAAATATTGAAATGACAATGCAGATTGAATGATGCGTCGAGCCTCGGTGCATGCAATTTGAATAAATGGATGCAAGAATGCGATATGCTAATCGAAATATGTCCCTAATCTAACCATCAAAAGCGATTAAATAAAAGGGAGAAAGACGTGGGGTTGGAAGACATACACACAAGCACGCACACTTATTAGAACATTATGCCCTCACGAAGGAGGGTCTGAATGAATAAGCCAACTAGCTACGCTAATTAAGCTAACTAATTATTACAAATCGAAACTAATTAACTATTCTAGATAATTAATTAAATAATTACATCACATCTAATTAACTACTTAGCTAATTAATGGATTACAAGTCAATTGCAAATAAACTAAGTAATCAACTACTTAGCCTCGGGAAGTGATGGATATGCATGTGCATGCTCGATTCCACACCTGAAAAGCTACTGCCTTGCTGTTGCGAGCCTCTATTTGCACATTTGATCACCGAAAATTCTGCCAACTTCTAGAACACCTCTATTTCATCTTACCATCACATTGTGCAAAAATTACTGATGGCCGACAAGAGGGACAAAGGACTAGTCGGCTACCATTGGTGGCTGGTCGGCCACTGCTGGTTCACACTTTCATGCTGCAGTAGAGAGCAAAACATATCAAAACACTGTATCTTCACAAGTTGTTTGTATTGTTTACCTTATTATTATCACACAAGCTCAAAGGAAAGAAACTCTTAGCCCTCAAACCATCAATCATGCAATTCCCATGCATGATGGCTAAGGGACCAAGTTTGTACAAATTCAATAAATGCACAAACAAGACCAAAATGACCACCACCCTATCATGCGTGATCAAGGGCAATGGTGACCTAGGAAAATGACACATTTCATCACTTTGAGTATGAAATGTCCCATTTTCCTTGTGTTCAAATTAACGTCCGATTTGAACACCTGCAATCCAACACAAAGAATGCTTATCTTGCACACTTTTACTTGCCAATTTTGTTTACTCATTTTAATTACCAAACCATTCATTAATCCATTAAGTCTATTGGTGATTGTCCTCTAATGAAAAGAGGGCTCAAACCACAACTTTCTTTGGGCATGAAAGAGGCATTACACTGTTGGTAATGAACCCCCTAAGGGATTAAACCATTAGGTGTAACACCTCAATTTCACACTCAGGCAAACAAGTGGTTTGAACCATTGTCAAAGCAAATCAAAAGTAAAGAATTGAGGGGGATTGCAGAGGTGATTAAGTGCTGGAAATGAATGATAAAAGTACTAAAACATGTAACCAACTCACACCAATGAGCGTTAAAGCCTTAAAACACTAAGCTAGTGAAGGAATTAACACTACAACCATGCCATACAAGGCTCAAATGAAACAAATAACTAAAAACAAAGGTAAAACAACCCTAAATATGGTCTAAAACATGCTAGACTCAAGACACAAAAAGCCAAAACATTAAGCTAATGCATGGGATTACACTACAACTATGCAAAACAAGATTCAAACAAACTAACCAGCCTAAAACAGAGCTAAAATAGGTTATTTCAGAGGCTAAAACATGCTAGACTCAAGCTAAGTTAGGCTAAAAAAATATGCTAACATGTGAAGCTAACTAGGCATGCAAACAAGACATGAGGAGGGGAGGCTAGCCCCTTCAATTGTAAGAGAGAGAAATAGAGAAATCTGGAGAGAGGGAGAGAATTTTGTTCCAAAATTGCTGACCTCTCAAAATGGGCGAGGAACCCGCCTATATATAGAAAAACACTCCTTGAGCCTAGAAACATCCCACCATACAAGTGTAGGCAGATGCAGCTCAATGTGCTAACAACTGGCACAGCTGTCAACAAATATCTAGAAAAAGGCATTGGTGGCCGACCAGCCACACCACTGGCTGACAAGAAAAATCCATGGCCGACAGCCTGTGGTGGTGGCCAACAGGTTACCAAGAGTTCCAGACAAGAAAAACCAAGGTTTTGGTCCAAAACAAGGCACAAACAGATAAGGTTTCAAGGCTCGAAGGCAGGGCACTCTACCGAGGACTTCGAGCACTCAAAACGAACACATGCAATCATAATCATCGAGTGCACAAGCGATGACGTCCGAGTCTTGAGGACGGTCAAAAATGCGGTGTCTATACCAAGTAGAGGGCAATTTTGTCATTCCAAAGCCAAAAGGCCAAAAAAGCCAAACAAGAATACCAAACAATCAAACAAGTCCCCCAAAAAGCCAACTAAAGAAGCCAAAATCAAACGACCCCTTAGTCTGTAAAGCTTTCCAAATTTTCTTTGCAGAAATGCAAGTGGTGTCATAGTAATCATAAAATTGATCAACAAGGCAATTTAAGAGATAAAAATGACATTTATACTCATCTGTATTGTATGAAGCCACTTTTGCTTCTTGTGCCTCGTAGTCTTCATCATTCATTTCCTCGGTTGGGATTTTGTTTGGGTTCTTCTCGGTAAGAACATATGCAACTTTCAAAAGGTTGAGGTAAAAAAAGAACTTTTCCTTTCCACCTCTTAAAATGAACTCCCTTGAACTTAAAAAGTTTATTGAGATCTCCAATTTGGTTTTTTTTTTTTTTTTGGTACTTGTTCCATTTTGATCTCCTTAAAATTGTTGCTGAAAATACCAGAAGAATTATAGTTTATTGATAAATAATGCAAATAAAATGAGATACAAATAGATTAGGTTCAGGCACGAATATCTCATTTTCTTTAAGGAGATCAAGCCCACTACGATAGGAAGAACCCAAATACTGATGAAACAGTCACTAAACTATGACTTGTCCCCTCCAAGATATAATAGCTCGACCACTTGTCATATGGTTCAGGCCAACTCTGTACAAGATGGTGAACCCAAAGCTCCACCAAGAAAACACCCTTCTTTGGCTAGTAATCTCTCAAGTGTAAACAAAAAAGTTGGCATAGAAAAGAGTAGATAAGAAGAACAATTTATAGGCCACTAGGACCATACCAATTACACCAAAAAATAATGAACATTAAATGAGAAAAAAATGGAGAGTCTCTAAATATTAACTCACTACCAAGCCCATGACCTTCCAATTAATTTGCATTCATGAACAAGACAAAAAGTCACCAAAATAAGATTCATGAATAAGAAAAAAGGTCACCAAAGAAAAATAAATGAATAAATAAATAAAAGATATTAAAATGGTCCAACATTTGTGACTAGTGCATCATGGACGATACAAAAAAAATATGGATATAAGTCTTAAAATAAATTATATAATGACAAATTATTTTTTTATACAAAATTTGATTAAAAATTCAATATAATGGTGTGGAGAAGTGGTTTGGAAATACTCTTCAGATCCTTGGAGATGCTAGTGATCCTCAGCTAGTCACCTGAAAAGACACAAACACTCCGGTCGGGGGTGCCGGAATTAGCACTCCGACGGACAAGTCAGTTCAGACACTCAGGATAGCTTGTTTACTAAGTTAAGTGAAGTGATTCTTACATACCTTTCTAAATTTGTGGTTCTTGTATTTATACTTGCTTTTTGGACCTCGGGCCCTGAGCCTACTTTTATCCCATTCCCCTTTTATTTATTCGGAGCTACTGATCTTCGGCTATGCGGCCTTCCTAACGTATTCGGCATCCTAGTCACGCAATATGGAGCCAAATAATATCTGATTTCTGGGGTACGCACCTTCCGACTCTTCTATTTATTCAGCTCCCACAATTGCCCCCCAAGCACTTTACCAACGACAGTCTGGCTAAAGTGCTTGGTTCTGAATTTTGAAAGTCAGAGCCAAAATTCGGCGGTTGGCCTTATCCTCATGCGGATATCTTAGCGCACCCCTTTCGGTTGTCGTGTCGACTTCCCGCCCCCTCGTACGTGTCTATTTATTGCGATTTAAAATTTTGACGTCCTTTCGAGTATGTATTTTATGACGCTCATCGTTGGATTGCCTTTTGAATCGTCCCTGCAACTCTCTTCTCTGATATCCTCTTCGTCCTTTGTAAGTTCTCTCCTTTCTTGCTCCGAAGATTCTTTCTGGTTTATTCCTTCCTTGGCATATTCTTATAAACTGTTGGGTATGGCGAAACATTTAAAAGACCTTCTCTCGTTAGATCGAATTGCTGGCTTTAAACGCCATTTCTCCATTCCTGATGATGTTCGTTTGTCATTTGTGGCAGACGACACTCTTGATATGGAGAGGGACGACAAAACCACGATTGTCTTTCCTCTTTTGTCAATCGCGGAGGGTGGAGTCCGTTTTCCCCTTCACCCATTTCTTAGGGCTATGCTTCACCATTGGGGTTTAATCCCTTCTCAATTCAATGTGAATTTCTTTAGAATTATAATGGGGGTTATAGTGCTGAATCGTCGCCTTAGAATTAACCTTGGCATTCCAGCTATCCGGCATTGCTATGCCTTGGCTAAGTCTTCTGGTCGGCACGGGCGTTTCTTCGTTAGGGCCAAGGATATCGACCATCAGCTAATTACTATGCTTTCCAGTTCTGGGAAACGAGTTGATGATGTTATGGTCGTTGTCCAGGGTAACTGGGAATTGGCGAAGGGGAGGATCACATCAACCCTAGGTGGCCGATTGCCTTCTCGCTTTTATTATTTGTTCATTTTTGTTGTAAAGCCTCTTCTTTGAAATGTTACGGCTTGGCTTGTGCAGGGAACGATTTGAAGAAAGTCCTGGCTTCGACTAACGATGCCGTTCTTTCAGATATCAAAGTCGCGCTCAAGTATTTCGGTCGTCAAAGTCTTCGGAAACAAGGGAGGGCGGCCCACGTTCTGCTTCGTTACGAGCCGACATATACGACCTTCTCGGCGGCGGAAAATATCCCGGTTCCGGAGGGTGAAGATTCTCTTATCGCTCTTATTTTGTCCGACTTCAAAAACTTGAGGCAGGTTGGTTTTAAGGGTCTGATTCGGAGCGGGATGTAGCTAATGTTATCGAATCAGATCAGTACGAAACTGAGTCTGACGAGGCATTGAATTCGGCAGATCCTCCATCCACTTCGGGTCGAGGGGATCTTTCACTTGACGGCATTTTTCACAGCTTAGAGGATCTTCCCGCCGCAGGCCCCGAAGACATGGCCGGGTTAAGCCTGACAAAACTTGCCATGAAGGCGAATGCGGAAAGGTTGGCCGCGCGGTGAAGAGCGGAGGCCTTTCCGTCTGAAGTACCACCCGCCACCGAATCTTAACTCTCCCTTCCTGTTAGTGAATCAGAGTCCTTGCGCATTATTGAGGTGGAAACGGCAAAAAATCGGAATGCCGAATCTACTTTGATCGTGTAGGCCGACCAAGAAGTTGAGGAAGAGGCAGAGAAACACCCTGCCGAGTTTGAGGCCGGCTTAGAGGAACAAGGCGGCAAACGTCCTCGATTAGAGGGATCGAATGTGATCGTTCCTTTTGTCATTCAGCCAATGATAAAAAACATACCGGTTTCTTCTGATGCTTCGGCTTAAAGATCCAGAAGTCACATTCAGCTTGGCTACGTCCGTGTCGTTGCCGTCTGATAGGGAGGCTTTCTGGGTGGAACCAGATCTGAATGCGACAGCACTAGCCACCCAATCGGCACTTTTGGTGCATATTCGGACTTTGCTTCACTTAATCCAAATACTGTTGAAGTTATGATTTTAAATTCTTGTTTTGCAGACCGTCGAAAGGATAGCCGATATGGGCCGTCGACATCGCGACGCCGTCAAATAGATTGGTCGTTTATGAAAGGAAGTTGAGGGAAAGAGGAGAAGGGCTGAGGTCGAAGTTTTGAGGGTGAACAAGGAAGCCTCAAGGGCCGAGGCCGAGGTGGAGAAGGCTGGTAATGCGGATCGATTGAGATCGCCGAGAAGGAGGCGGAGGCGAGCGAAAATGCGCTCAAATTGGCCCAGAAGGCGGTCTCCAAACTGGAGGCTGAGTTGGCTGAAATGAAGGTGGCGAAGGAAACAGCCGACTCGGAGGCTTCCAAAGTATTCGAGGCCGGGAAAAATGCTAGACTCGCCAAGTATTTGGACCAAGTCCCCAAGTTTGAAAATCGGGGATTCAAACATGGCTGGCACAAAGCCCTTGCTGCTGCTAAAGTTTCATTGATTATGCCAATACCATATGAGCAAGTGGATGTTGAGCCATTGGAGTCTGATTCCGATGACTGATCTGGGTGACTGACATAGTTTTTAGGATGTCGAATGTATTTTTACAGTTTTTAATTTGGTATTTTTTATGTGTTGCTACAGTCATAGTTGTTTGCAAGGCATTTTCATGCAGGCTTGTAGCATTTTGTTTAGTAATTTGCGTATATAAAATTTCATGAGTTGTGCTCAACTTGCTAAGGAAAATGTTGTTGATGAATGATATTGCATTCGGTTATGGTTAGATCGGCTGCTTAGCTTAGGTATTTGGCCGACCAGATTAGTAAATCTGCCCTTGCCTTAGCCAGGGCGTGAGCTTGCGAAGCCGAATGGGCCTAACTCGTGGGCTGGCTAAGGCACAGATCGATCGACGCTTGCGCTTGAAAACATGGCGGACCAGATTAGTAAATCTGCCCTTGCCTTAGCCACGGCACGAGCTTGGGAAGCCGAATCTTGGGAAGCCAAATGGGCCTAACTCGTGGGTGTAGACACCCTATTTTTGACCGCCCTCAAGACTTGGACGTCACCGTTTGAACACCCGGTGATCATCCATGTTTGTGTTCGTTTGGAGTTCCCGGAAGTCTCGGCTACGTGCCCTGCCTCAGGATCTCCGAACTCGACCGTTTTGTGTCTGGTTTTGCACCAAACATTTGTGTTTTGCCTTGGAGGGGCAGGGAATGCCTTGTGAGGCATCCCCACACACCACCGGCAGTGGCTAGAGGCCACCGACTGGTTTTTTGTTGCCACCGGCGATGTATATTGCCGGCTGGCACTTTTTTTGGCCGACCGGCCATCAATTTTGTCAAAATGGCAATTTTGAGCAGCCGACTACTGTTCATCTGCTTTTTCAGATATTTTAGGACAGCTGTGTGGCATTTTGTTCCCCTCCATGTGTATGGAGGGATGCCCTCCTTGTAAGCTTGTTGTATAAGCTTTACAAGTTAGTTGCCTATAAGAGAAAGGGCTCTTCTCTTGGCATAGGGGTTAGAGAATTTTGGAGAGAAAAACACAGAGAGAAGCTCTGGTTTTAGGGTTAGGGTTGATACATATCTCCTATATCTCTTTTTCTCTCTTTATGTTCTAGGTGTTTTAGTTGATATTATTGCACACAAACACCTAGTGCTTCACCTTCCTTCGGCTACTGAGGTTCTAAGGGCTTGTCCTTGTTATTTTCGACTGGATTGAAGCTAAAGGGGGGCAACAAGATCACCATTGTTGAAGAAAGGCTTCAAGGGTAAGAAACTAGTCCTTTTTACCCCATTTTTGCATCCTATTTCTACCTATCTTAGAGCTGTTTTTGTGTTTAGTGTATAACATAAAAAAGTTCTGTTTTTAGGCCCTCTTGATTGTTTGTTAAGAGTGTTTTGTGGTTTGGGTGTGTTTGACCACCCTTAGGCCTTGAAAGGCCCCATTTTTGTGCTATTTTGTGCAAGTTTCGAGACTTTGGTGTTTGGGCCTCTTCACCACTGAAATCTTGAGGGATTTCAGTAGTGAAGATGGTGCCTTGAAGTCTCAAAAAGGGGGGGGCCACCCCCTCTCCTTGTTGTCCTTGAAAGGGATCCTTTTTGACCTCTTAAGGGAGCATCTAGCTTAGGCTTTTGTTGATCATGTCTTGGCTGTTTTTTATGCTTATATTGCCATGATATAACTTTGTATTAAGTTAGTTTTGGTACACCATGCATGCCTTGCATACCTACCTTGTAATGCCTTATTGTTGCCTTAATATGCCTTGGGTTGTAAACCATTATTCTAGCATGTTTTAGGCTTAGTCTTGTGAAGCTTTTGTGCTTGTTTTGCCATGTATGAGGTCTGTCCTAGGTTGTTTGGGTCGACCCTAGCATGCATTGTGTAGCTCCTTTGTATATTTGGGCTGGTTGGCCTTAAGTGCATAAGTGTATAGCATGCATTGCTTGCATTATTTCAGTGGTTTGGAACCACTTAGCATGAAACTTCAGTCCATTTAACATGTTTGCATACTTGCCTTAGAGGCTTCATTGTTGCTTTGAAAGCTTGTGTTGTATGCTCCATGTTTTAGCCATTATGCATGCTATTGAATTTGAGCCACTTAGATGCCATCTAAGAGTCCCCTTTGCATGTTCAAGGACTGCCTTGAACTTGTTTTAAGCCTTCTTGGCCTTATGAGGCTTGGTTGGCTTAGCCATGGTTTAAGCCTCCTTGACTTGCTTCAAGTACTTGGACCATTGCTTGCATGCTTATGCTTGTCTCATTTGAGTTAGTTTGGCACCACATTTTGACATGATTTTCAGAGTTAATATCGCATGCTAATTGTCCATCATAGCCTCTTTTAAGTGTGCTTGAAAGTTGCTAGTTTAATGCTTAAGCTTTAGACCACTATATGTGCACATGTGCATGTGTGTTTAGCCTTCATTTTTGGGCATTTTGGCCACTGTTTTAGGCCTATTTAGAGCCGCCTAAATCATGTTTAAGTCCACCTTTTCATTAGTTTGCATTGCCTCATGTTTGCTTGTATGCTTGCATAAGTGCCTTGCCATGCCATGTTGCATCCTTAGCTTGCATGCCTAGGTTGCATTGTATCTTGCATGCATGCCTTGTTCCTTGATTTGGTGATAGGAATTGGCCTTGTTTTGTTTGATTGGTTTGCATTTCATTTGACATGAAAGTGCACACTTGATTCTTTAGGCCATCATGCATGGAAATGCGTGATTGGTGGCCCAGAATCGAGGCACATACCCCTTTGAGTCGCAAACATGATAGGGGGCATGATTGGTGCATACATTGTTTGAATTGTATTGCCATGCAAGTTTTGCCCTCTGCTGCTGTGAGTTGCAAGTTCTGCAGGCATTGTTTGCCGACCGGCAACATTTTCTGCCGGTCGGCAGTAAGTCATCAGCCGATGGATTCATTTTGTGCCGATGGCCACATCCTATTGCCGGTGGTAATTCTACTCAGCCGGTGGTATCCCTCAGTGTCCTGAGAGGCATTCCTGAGACTTTGGCAGTTTTCAGAGGAGCAAAGCAGGGAAAACAGAGGTAGACTATGCATGGCAGTGCGATTGCTTTACTGTTTTAATTAGATTAATTAATTTGTTTAGTTAATTTAATTGATTTGTAATATTTAATTAGCTTGCGTAGTTAATTAATTTGTATTATTTATTTGGTCCCTCTGGGCGAGGGCAAATCTGTAATAAGTGTGTGTGAGTGGTGTGTATGTCTTCCAACCTCCACTTCTTTCTTTCCTTTTATTTACCTGCTTATGATGGTAGATTAGGGCATATTTATATTAGCATACCTCATGCAATGCATGCGTGCATCCATTCATTTGTCTTACATGCACCGGGCTCGGTACATCATTCTAACTGCATCTGTATTTCAATTTCCAAATTGAATACGTGTTAGTTGTAGCATTTCACATGTCATTGTAGATTAGCCGAGCCTATCCTAATCACATTTTGCTTGTGTTGCATTAGTCATTTTAACATGAACTAGGACATGCATGTTTGCTAACTAGTTTATTTTTTTTTTGGCACGGAGTACGATGTAAGTATTTTCACTTTAGCATATCGCATGCGTGTGAATGTTGCCATGACAGTATGCTTACCATGTGTCTAAGTGCTTATATGAGATAAACTGTTTGAATGCCTGTGGGTGAAGGTTGGATTGTTTGAGTTGGAAAAACTCGTTGAAATCCGTGTTTTACCCTACTTGCGAGTAGCAAATTCCAAAGCGCTTTTCAAAACAAACGGATATGCAATGCTTGTTTCCAAATTAGGCAATCTAGTCTATACTTGTTTGCTGTGCGCATAACATAGTAATTGTAGGCTAATAACCGGAATAAGAGCACATAACGTTTTCAAAATCGGATATCACGGTTAGTAGAGGCCGGTCTTCGGACCGGGCGAAAGGGGGTGCTCATAGCTGACCTTCCCCGATCGTACCCAAGCTCCCGAGCCAAGACAACTTTGGTGATGACGGACACGTGGCCTTCGGCACCGAGTCAGGGTTTCCTAAATTTCCCATTTTAAAAAATATTTAGGTGGTGACTCTGTATCTGGCAAAGCAGTCCATGTTTGGCACTTCTTTTCAAAATCTGTTTTTCTCAAAACGATTTGCCAGAGTTGGACTCTTTGGTTCAGATTAAGAACTGCAACAGAACAAAAAAGAGGGGAGTCCGAATTGTAGCCGAGGTCCCTCGCGGGCGTGTTACAGTGGGCTGGCTGAGGCACATTTTGATCGGTGCTTGCGCTAGAAAACATGGCCGACCAGATTAGTAAATCTGCCCTTGACTTAGCCAGGACGCGAGCTTGCGAAGCCGAATAGGCCTAACTCGTGGGCTGGCTGAGGCACAGATTGATCGGCGCTTGCGCTTGAAAACATGACCGACCAGATTAGTAAATCTGCCCCTGCCTTAGCCAGGGCGCGAGCTTGGGAAGCCGAATAGGCCTAACTCGTGGGCTGGCTGAGGCACAGATTGATCGGCGCTTGCACTTGAAAACATGGCTGACCAGATTAGTAAATCTGCCCTTGCCTTAGCCAGGGCGCGAGCTTGGGAAGCCGAACGGGCCTAACTCGTGGGCTGGCTGAGGCACAGATTGATCGGCGCTTGTGCTTGAAAACATGGCAGACCAGATTAGTAAATCTGCCCTTGCCTTAGCCAGGGCGCGAGCTTGGAAAAACAAATGGGCTGACTGAGGCACAGATTGATCGACGCTTGCGCTTGAAAACATGGCCGACCAGATTAGTAAATCTGCTCTTGCCTTAGCCAGGGCGCGAGCTTGGGAAGCCGAACGGGCCTAACTCGTGGGCTGGCTGAGGCACAGATCAATCGGCGCTTGCGCTTGAAAACATGGCCGACCAGATTAGTAAATCTGCCCTTGCCTTAGCCAGGGTGCGACCTTGGGAAGCTGAATGGGCCTAACTCGTGGGCTGGCTGAGGCACAGATTGATCGGCGCTTGCGCTTGAAAACATGGCCGACCAGATTAGTAAATTCGCCCTTGCCTTAGCCAGGGCGCGAGCTTGGGAAGCCGAACGGGCCTAACTCGTGGGCTGGCTGAGGCACAGATTGATCGGCGCTTGTGCTTGAAAACATGGCAGACCAGATTAGTAAATCTGCCCTTGCCTTAGCCAGGACGCGAGCTTGGGAAACCAAATGGGCCTAACTCATGGGTTGACTGAGGCACAGATTGATCGGCGCTTGCGCTTGAAAACATGGCAGACCAGATTAGTAAATCTGCCCTTGCCTTAACCAGGGCGCGAGCTTGGGAAGCCGAACGGGCCTAACTCGTGGGCTGGCTGAGGCACAGATCGATCGGCGCTTGCGCTTGAAAACATGGCCGACCAGATTAGTAAATCTGCCCTTGCCTTAGCCAGGGTGCGACCTTGGGAAGCTGAATGGGCCTAACTCGTGGGCTGCCTAACTCGTGGGCTGGCTGAGGCACAGATTGATCGGTGCTTGCGCTTGAAAACATGGCTGACTAGATTAGTAAATCTGCCCTTGCCTTAGCCAGGGCACGAGCTTGCGAAGCCGAATGGGCCTAACTCGTGGGCTGGCTGAGGCACAGATTAATCGGCGCTTGCGCTTGAAAACATGGCCGACCAGATTAGCAAATCTGCCCTTGCCTTAACCAGGGCATGAGCTTGGGAAGCCGAATGGGCCTAACTCGTGGGTTGGCTGAGGCACATATTGATCGGTGCTTGCGCTTAAAAACATGGCAGACCAGATTAGTAAATCTGCCCTTGCCTTAGCCAGGGCGCGAGCTTGGGAAGCCGAACGGGCCTAACTCGTGGGCTGGCTGAGGCACAGATTGATCGGCACTTGCACTTGAAAACATGGCCAACCAGATTAGTAAATCTACCCTTGCCTTAGCCAGGGCGCGAGCTTGCGAAGCCGAATGGGCCTAACTCATGGGCTGGCTGAGGCACAGATTGATCGGCGCTTGCGCTTGAAAACATGGCCGACCAGATTAGTAAATCTGCCCTTGCCTTAGCCAGGGAAAATCGTCATCCGTCTTTTGACGCTTGGGATTACTAACGTTGCCTCGGGAGAGCTGCATACATTGAAGGATAAATGGGGCGGGTGCACGCCAGAGGCCCTACTTATTTCCATTCAGGCAACTTGGGAGGGGCGAAGATTGGCTGAATTAGACGCCGCAATGAGTCGTAGTAGCGAGCCTATGCGTACGGGAAGAAGAATGTCCAAGGATCAGGAAACACAGCAGCCTCTTAGTCGTCGAAGCTGATCACCCCGAAAGGACAGGCAACAATGGGCGAATTGTCCGCGCCTGCGATCGAGAATCGAGCCCGATGCGACGCCACGACCATTGAGTTTTGCGATTTTTGTGAGGAATAGACCAATGACAGAGGCGGATTCTATCATTAAAGACCCAGGTGTGGCAGTCGAGTTCGTTCGACAGATCTTCCCGCCGGAAGTCCAACAATCGATGGTCGGACGTCAAGATTTTGAAGTATTTCGAGATGGCATACATGGGGCCGTGAAAGGACTATAAACTGCTTACGAAGTCGGCATGCATCTGCGGGAAGCGCGACGTGAGGGGGAGAAAAAAGACGATAGGAATCGCAGTCTGGAGATTCGCGCGGAAAAAGCTCAGCGTGAGCTTCGGGAGCTGAAGAATGTTCAGACGAGCGCGTCGGTGGTGGCCGGTCAATCTAAATTGGTCGTTGAGGAGAGTGACCCAACGGACCTTGGGTTATGAAAAGGGGTTTCAGGACGGCCTGAAGGTCGGGATAGAGAAGACCAAACGAGACCTTGCCGAGGAGGTCTGCCGATGTGAAAATCGTGGATTCAAGCACGGATGGATCAAGGCCCTTCAAACCGAGAAAGCTCTCGAAGCAGTGGGCATTGATTCGGCTTCGCCCCTGTATCATCGTCACTACTTACCCTATTCCGATTTCGAAATTGAGAAGAGCAACGATGAGAGTACCGAATAAATAGATTTTGGAACACGAGAACAGACTTCGTGCCGAACAAATAGAATTTCTTTTATTTTCAACGTTCGTATTTGGTCTTGAAATGTTATGTGCTTAATTAAACGAATTATTTCAACTTATTGGCAAGTTTTGTGTTGCGTGGTGCAAATGTTTAAACATGCATTGACCGGCTCGAATTAAGAACAATTCTCAGTGAATATTTATTCAGCCAGTGAAGTGGTCCGAATGCATCTCTCACAAAGGCTCCGAATCCAGAGACTATTTTGGCCAATTGTGATATCCACGAAGGGCGCTTCGAATTTGGAGTCTTAATCAGCCTTAAGAGGCTTAATCGGCCCTAAGATGTCATGTGCCAAAAGGCGTTTCAAATCCGGAGTCTTAATCGGCCTTAACGTGTCATGCACCAAAAGGGGCTTCGAATCCGGAGACTTTATTTTGGCCAATCGTGATATCCATGAAGGGCGCTCCAAATCTGGAGACTTAATCGGCCCTAAGGTGTCATGCACCAAAGGGGGCTCCGAATTCGGAGACTTTATTTTGCTCAATCGTGATATCCACGAAGGGCGCTCCGAATCCGGAGACTTAATCGGCCCTAAGGTGTCATGCACTAAAAGGCGCTCCGAATCCGGAGACTTAATCGGCCCTAAGGTGTCATGCACCAAAAGGCGCTCCGAATCTGGAGACTTTAATTTGGCCAATCGTGATATCCACGAATGGCGCTCCGAATCCGGAGACTTAATCGGCCCTAAGGTGTCATGCACCAAAAGGGGCTCCAAATCCAGAGAATTTATTTTAGCCAATCGTGATATCCACGAAGGGCGCTCTGAATCCGGAGACTTTATTTTGGCCTTAGAAGGCTCAATCGGCCCTTAAAGGCTTGGGAGCGAGCTTGAGAAAATGAGAAGCTTTGTATTGCAACGGTGGAATATGTACAAGTATCAAGCCCACAAGTCGGGTCAATGATAGAATTTACGTAAATGTGTTGAATTCCAAGGCCGTGGCAGGCTTCTTCCTGACATATCTGAGAGCCGGTATGCCCCTGTTCCTGCGATGGATTATATCTGATAGGGGCCGTCCTAATTTGGACCCAATTTTCCATCGGCTAGTCTCCAGTCGGTTGGAAGTACCTTCTTTAGGACCAACTCTCCTGGCGTGTATCGGCGCAATTGAACTCACTGATTATACGACTTGGCGAGCTGCTGCTGATACCATGCCATGGATGCCAGGGCGCGGTCTCTTCGTTCTTCGATTAGAATCATATCCAGGGCAAGCATCATGTCGTTTCGGCTCGTATCAAAAAATTGCGATTTCAGAGTTGGGAGGCCGATTTCCAGGGATAAGATTGCCTGGGTTCAAAAGCATAGAGCAAACGGCGTTTCTCCAGTGGATCTCCTCGGTGTAGTACGATGAGCCCACAATACACTCGGCAATTCTTCGATCCATTTGCCTTTAGCTTTTTTCAGCCTCTTTTTGATGCCGTCCAAGATGGATTTGTTAGAGGCTTCGGCTTGACCTTTGCTTTGGGGGTAGGCCGGTGTAGAGAAGTAAGGTCGAATGCCATATTTGCTGCATAACTCTCGATATACGCCACAATCGAACTGGGTGCCATTGTCTGAGATGAGAGCTCTTGGAATGCCGAATCGTGTTATGATGTTTCTCCATACAAAGCGTTTAATGTTGGCATCTCGTATATGTGTGAAAGCCTCTGCTTCGACCCATTTTGTGAAGTAATCTATCGCGACGATTAAGAATCGCTTGTTCCCTAGGGCCCTCGGCAATGGTCCTACAATATCAAGTCCCCATTGAGCAAACGGCTAGGGGTTGGTGATAGAGTTCAACCCTTCGGCAGGCAGATGGGTTAATGGGGAGAACTTTTGGCACTGTTCGCATTTTTTTACATAACTCTCCGCGTCAGCTCTCATTGTCGGCCAATAATACCCCTGTGTTATAGCTCGATGGGCCAGGGAGCGTCCGCCAGAATGGGCACCACAACTGCCCTCATGTATCTCTGTCAGAAGCTCCTCCACTTTGTCGGGGTGCACGCATTCCAAATATGGACCAGAGAGGGACTTTTTATAAAGCCCTCCTTGCGGATCCAGATAGTATCGCAGGGCTTTATTTCGCAGCTTGTGTGCTTCTTTTTTGTCCTCTGGGAGTTGTTCAGAAGAGAGGAATGCAGCAATGGGGTCCATCCAGCTTGGTGCGGATTCTATAACGTTGACATGGATTTCCTCCGAAGGGCCAATATCGGCTCCGGGATGAAACCTACTTCGATGGTCCGTTTGATCTCAGAATTGATGGCGGAGGCTAGGCACGCCAAGGCATCCGCGTGTGTGTTCTGGTCGCGTGTTATTTGGTTCAGTTCGTGATGGTCAAATTTTGCCAGCAAGGAATTGGCCGTTTTCATGTAGGCCGCCATACGGTCGTTTCTTGCCGCGTACTCCCCCTTTAGCTGATGATTACCAATTTTGAATCACAAAACACAAGCAGACGCAGCGCCGAGAAGGTGCGCATTCCGCAGACCGGCTAGAAGGGCTTCGTATTCGGCTTCGTTATTTGATGCTTCGAAGCCAAGCTTGACGGCCTGCTCAATTACTGCGCCGTCTGGAGACATGATTACAACTCCGGCGCCGCTGCCCCTTTGGTTAGACGATCCATCACAGTATAATTGCCAAATATCCCCGACATAAATTCTCCAGTTCGGCTTTGGTCGAACTTCAGCCTTTGGTCGAACTTCGTCAGGTTTGAGGTTGGCAAGCTCGCCGGTGAATTCGGCAACAAAGTCGGCCAACACCTGCCCCTTGATTGCGGTTTTAGGTAAAAACTGAATGTCGTATTGGCCGAGTTCAAGAGCCCATTTTGAAACACGTCCTGATGCTTCTGCACTCCGTAGTACTGATCGGAGGGGATAATCTGTTAGCACCCCAATGCTATGTCCCTGGAAGTAATGCATCAGTTTTCTTGCCGCCATGACTAGGGCTAAGATGAGTTTTTCCAGCGGAAGGTAGCGTGTTTCGGCGTCAACCATTGCCTTGCTCACATAATACACTGGCCGTTGCTCCCCTCCTCCTCTTTTAACAGTACGGCGCTGACGGCCCTATCGGAAACTGCCAGATATAGAATGAGCGGGTCACCAGCGGCGGGTGTTGTCAAGAGAGGTACTGAGCGGAGGTAGGTCTTGAGTCCGTTGAAAGCTGTTTCGCATTCGGCGGACCATTCAAAAGCCTTACCCTGCCGTAGTGTCTGAAAGAATTGTCGGCAGCGATCTGTAGACCGGCTGATGAACCTGTTGAGTGCAGCGGCCATCCCCATCAACTTTTGGACTTCTTTTACTGAACGGGGGAGCCGAGTTCCAAGATTGCTGTGACTTGCCTCGGGTTGGCTTCGATTCCTCGGTGATTGACGATGTAACCCAGGAATTTGCCAGAGCCGATTCCGAACGCACACTTGGAAGCGTTCAGTTTCATTCTGTATTTGCGTAAGATGCTGAATGTCTTTTCTAGATCGGCTATATGATTCTGTTCTTCTTTGGACTTGACCACCATATCGTCGATGTATACTTCCATAGTGTGGCCGAGTTGCTCTTTGAACATGGCGGTGACCAGTCTTTGGTAGGTTACCCCTGCATTCTTCAGCCCAAAAGGCATAACTTTGTAGCAGTAGGTTCCTCTTGGGGTGAGGAATGCAGTTTTGTCCTGGTCATCTGGATGCATGGCGATCTGATGGTAGTCTCTGTAAGCATCGAGGAAGCTCATCCGTTGATGGCGTGCCGTGGCATCGACAAGCTGGTCAATTCTGGGTAGAGGAAAACAGTCTTTGGGGCAAGCTTTGTTCAGATCCGTGAAATCGACGCACACTCGCCAAGTCCCATTTTTCTTCTTCACTACCACTGTATTGGAGAGCCACGTAGGGTAAGTGACTTCTCTAATTGCCCCGGCGTCAAGCAGTCTGTCTACCTCCTCAACAACGGCGGCAGTGTGCTCCGCGGCTGACCACCGGACTTTCTGAATGATCGGCTTGCATTTGGGATCGACATTCAGATGGTGCTGTGAAACTGATGGGTCTATTCCCGGCATTTTGTATGGAGTCCACGCGAAGACGTCGAGGTTGTTGAGTAAGAAAGAGATCAGCTGCTGCCTGTCGGCCTGATTCAGAGAGGCGCCAATCATGAAGAACTTTTCTGGGCTTCCATCGATGTCAACTCAGTCTAAACCTTCCATGGCCTTCTCATTTGGATGCCGCCCAATGCCATCAAGGATCTCCCGATTCGGCACCTCAATGGAGTTTACTTGCAGTTCCTTTGGCGTTCTGGCGGCAAGGAGATAACATGCTTGTGCCGATTTCTGGAGCCGCGGATTTGCTCAATGCCGTGTTCTGTTGGGAAACGTAGCAGTTGATGATAGGTGCTTGGGACGGCCTGCAAGGTATGCAACCACGATCGCCCCATGATGAGATTGTACGGCGATGGCAGCCTGACGACCAAGAATTCCACATCCACCGTTCTGGAACCTGCTCGAACGGGTAAGCTGATCTTTCCCAATGGGTACTCTGGATTGGCATTGAAGCCGAATAGTGGATAAGGAGCCGGAGTCAGGTCTGACTCGTTGAATCCGAGTTTGATGAAGGTTTTATAATACATAACCTCCGAAGTACTGCCCTGGTCGATAAGAACGCGTTCGACGGTGAACCGGTTTACGCGTAGCTCAACAACCAATGGATCGATGTGAGGGAGTGTTACGCCGATCAAATCAGAGTCGTCAAAGGTGATACTTGGCGTTTCTCGGAGCCGCTTTGCTGGCGTGAGTTGCTGTTGGGGCCTGGATGTGATTGGATCGCATGCACGGCCGGGGCTGCTGGCAGGCTGTATATCATGTGGACGGTGTCAAGCGGAAATGCATCCTTCGGAAGGGCAGGTGTTTTGATCGCACTCCTCCGGACGCATTGTTGGAGACGTTCGTCCTTTGCCAACTCCTCAAGATGATCTGTTGAGGCATAGCGGCCGTCAGTTTCTTGCTGTCGGGCTCGAGATCGTCGATCATCTGCCCTCGGGGGTCGCTCAGAAGCCTGGCGCACTGTTTGTTTGGATTTTGCTATTTCCGAGGCCAGATCGCGACGAAGGCGTTCGTTCTCAGCGATGATGTTGTCCAACCTCTGTTTGGTTTGCCTAGCTTGTGCCATGGTCGCTTGTATTGTCTTTTGCGTTGGGTTTGAAGATGAGCAGAGGTCCAAGGCAAGTCTTGCTGCGATGGTTTTTGGTCCAAGCGAGTTTGCTAGAGTGAGGTCATCTCTCTGTGTGGTCTCGTCAGTGGCTATCAGAGGATCTTCAGTCACGCCTGCCATGGATGTATTTAAGTATTTCCACAGACGAAGCCAATTGTGGTGAAGTGGTTTGGAAATACTCTTCAGATCCTGGGAGACACTACTAATCCTCAGCTAGTCACCTGAAAAGACACAAACACTCCAGTCGGGGGTGCCGGAATTAGCACTCCGACGAACAAGTCAGTTTAGACACTCAGGATAGCTTGTTTACTAAGTTAAGTGAAGTGATTCTTACATACCTTTCTAAATCTGTGGTTCTTGTATTTATACTTGCTTTTTGGACCACGGGGCCTGAGCCTACTTTTATCCCATTTCCCTTTTATTTATTCAGAGCTACTAATCTCCGGCTATTCGGCCTTCCTAACGTATTCGGCATCCTAGTCACGCAATATGGAGCCGAATAATATATGATTTCTGGGGTATGCACTTTTCGACTCTTCTATTTATTCGGCTCCCACAAATGGTAATACCACGTCATCATTGGTATGCAATATCACCTACTAATAGTAAATAAACACATAGACAGTGAACCTCAAATGTCAAATATAACTAACAATCCAATAAATTTCATATCTTTACAGTAACATTACTTATACTTGCATGTCATGATAATGACATCACTATTACATTCAAAATTTTTCATAAAATTTTCATAGATAATATGGTTTATAGTAGTCTCTTCATTTTCAATCAAAACAACCATTATTGTTCTCATAATTTTTAAAATGTCATTGATATTTCACTCTAATAATATTTTTGTAATTTTTTTATTTAAAATATTTTCTTTATGTTTGTAAAATAAAAAAATCTCAAAATCTGGGGGGAACGCGACCCCCTGATCCCTCACTCCCTCCTCCACTGATCACAACCAATTCTTATCTCCCTCAAATCTTTGAGTTAGGCTTCTTCATTCCATCACCAAAAATTTTAGGGACCCACATTTATTCATTCCAAATTTTTAGTGGGTGATTGTATGGTAAAGTTAAATTTTGTAATATGAAATTTATGTGTAAAATAAATTTAAATCACAAAAAAAATTTTAAATCATTTCTAAATTGATAATGTGTGTTTGTATATTACTCACTATGCAATTGTATTTAACGGAATAATAAAGAGGTCTTTGACTTTTCTGTTCCTTTTCATGAAAGTTATTCTATGTTTTGGAATTCCACATCGGTAATTGTGCTTGACTTTAACGCCCCCAAAATACCACAATAGATACAACCCAAAACATATATTAATAATAGCATAAATCAGAGTAAATAGCCATTTCATTACATGAAGTTAAAGATACAGGAGAGTTCAACATAAATAAATGCCCTATTGGCTTACATCTTTCCAAGCCTTGACTTGGTTACAACAAAAGTGAGCTTCGCTCATCTTAAGCCATTGGCTTTACAAAAATATGCAATCAAAATTAGAAGCTCTTGCTCCCGAAAATCTCTCCCACGCTATTGCCTTAGTGGAGGCATCCCATCATTACCTGAAAATGTTTTTCCTAAATAGGGTGAGCCACAACCCAGTAGAAATCATCTAACAAAATATATGAGGTTTAGCAGAGATATAAGTACAAAGTGCATATACAATGTTGGGGTAAAACTTTCACGAATGTATATATATTCATAAGATATCAAATTCAAGTCTTAATCCATCTTCTTTCAATTCATATGTCGTTCAGTTATCTTTCTCAATTCATGAGTCAATTTCATTATTTCTCAATAACCAAACTGAGGTCACAACTCAATGGTTTTCAAATCACGTAACACATACACATAAACACTTCAAACTTCCATTTCACAGATATTTCGTCAGCGAGCAGCCGTCAAATGGGACCCATGTAAACGTAGGCTATACAAGCATACAATTGCCATTTTACGAATATTTTATAGCGATCCCGGTTTTTTCCCATCATTTATTGTATTCCAGACTCGGGTTCCGTGGTTGTATGTCATTATCTATACCTTATTTCCATCCTTTATTCTTTGTATTTGAGTTGTGGGATGTGTTGGGTAAGTTTGGAACATGGGGTTGTGAGTTGGAACAAAAGGTTGCTGCCCAGGATTTGGCTTCTTCGCTCAAGCGAGGTTTTTTGCGCTCGAGCGAGCTTTGTGCGGTGTGTCTCTTCGCTTGAGTGAGCACTCTTACACTCGAGCGTGCGTCTGCGTCTCTAAAAGACCTGAAGGTTGGTATTCTTCGCTCGAGCGAGCTTTCTTGCACTCGAGCGAGCCCTATGTTTTGTGTTCCTTCGTTCAAGAGACCACTCTTGCACTCGAACGTGCATCTACATGGGTGGAAGACCTGAAGCTTCGCTTTGTTCGCTCGAGCGAGCCTCGTATATATCAGGTCGTAGCAACTTGATTTTTATCACTTTTTCATCTCTTTTTCACTCCAAACCCTAAATCCAGTTTTCTCTCTCTCTAAACTCTCTCTCTTTCTACAAATACATCTTGATCTTGGGCCTCTCTACCCTAGTCCCTTTGTTAAAAAGGTAGAGTATTGGGTGGGCTTCATTTTGATCCGAAGAAATTCAAGTTTGGAGCATCTTCAAATTTCTCTCTTCTTCTCCTTTGAGCTTCCCCATTTGAGGTAGAGATAATCTACTCATTACTATAAGCTTTAACATAAATATTGGTCATTTTGTATAAATGGTGGGATTTCGGAATTTTGGGTAAAGTTAGGGTTGAGTTTGAAATTATAAAAGAGGGGTTTCCTATTGTTGGGTTCCATATGTATGTGGGGTCTTGGAAATAGGGTTGTGTGTGTATCTTGGGTGAAATTTGGCCTTGGGTGCAATATTTGAGAAAAAGGGGGGAAAATGCCTTAATTTGTATTATATACATTATCTGTATAAATGACAAAATCATGTGGAAATATGAAATTGATTTGGGAATTGTGAAATTGGAGGAAATTGTGATTAAATGGTGTAGTTGGATTGATGAATCACTCACCTATGGAAAAGTTAATAAATTATCTGTTTGATAGATTTATTTATCTGTTTAGAAATAACTGTTTTGGGCTATCGATGGAGGATAGCCATGATTGTTGTAGAAACTGCATGATGATTAGGTAAATTGAAACTAATCAATTGGGATATGTCATTGAATATGACGGTTGAATATAAACATTGTATATGTGATTGAATTGGTCATTGTATATGACAACGTGTTTAAATACATTGCATATGTATCATTGTTTGGGAGGAGATAGGGGATGTACTCCATTGTTTGGGAGGAGATAGGGGATGAACTCCATTGATAATTAAGTTGGCCGGAGTGTCTAGGGTGAAAGTCCCGAAATCTTATATACATTTGAAAGATGTTGATGATTGAAGTGTTGATAATATGAGTTGTAGTCTCATTTTGAATTGTTTGGATAAAAATGAATCATGTTAATGAATTGATTTAGATAAATAAATGAAAGTGGATTGAAATATGGATGTCAATGTTGATTAGTTATGGAAAGAGTGTAAGCTAGTTTTCAAGTGTTAAACATTTATTGGATGCTAATGTTTTAGTTAATTCTCATATACTGTTTAGCATATCTCTACTGGGCATTGGCTCACCCTACTTGTGACACCATTTTTCAGGTACAGGTGATATGTTGCCTCTAAGGTCTTAGCTTGGGAGGTTTAGGAGTTGAAGGCTCCGTTTTGTTGCATTTATTTTGTATTAAATGTAAATCCAAGCCGAGGGCTTTATAAGTAAAGGAGTTAGAACTCTTCTTTTGTTGTAAGCAAGTGATGACTTGGAAAGCTGCAAGCCCGTAGGGCATTTATTTTGTTGCTAATGTGTAATATCATTTGTAAAGAAGACTCTAATGAATGAAAATATAACTTTTCTATTATGATTACGGATCTTATGAATGGTTGGTTAATGTTTTATTTTGAGGGCGTTACATATTTCATCTGCGGACTAGGCACCCATGTATAATTTCAAGACTTTTACTCGGGACACTCCGACCAACTTAATTATAATGTAGTCCATCCCCTTTCTCCTCCTAAACAATCATTCATACATATCCAATGTATATAAACGCAAAATCAAACAATGGAGTACATCCCCTTTCCACTCCCAAATAATCATACATGTACAATGTATATAAACATGGCCATATTCAACGACAACCATCAAAAGATTAGTTTCAATTCACCTAATCCACATGCCATTTCTACAATAATTAAAGTTATTCTCCACCGATAGCCCAATACAGTTATCTGTAAACTTTCAAAGGTGTGAAATAATATATATTCCATTACACCATTTATATCAATGATCATCCAATTTCACATTCTCAATATCAATTTCAATTATTTACACAAAATAGCAAATTGGTTCAATTAGGGCAAAAACCCCATTTTTCCTGAATACCAACCCAAGTACCAAAATCCACCATTTTGACACAACATGAACATGTTTTCATCAGCCTCCAAACTCAATTTATTCCATATTCCCACCAAAACCCCTCTTTTTCACTTCACTCCCAACCCTAGGTTTGATCAAACTACTCCCAAATTCCACCATTGTTAAACAATAACAAATAACTAAGCTAAAAACCATATGAGAGTGTGAGAAAAAATGCCTACCTCAAAGGAAAAGATGAGCCAAGCAGAAGTGAGACTCCAAGAATGATGAAACCCAAACCTTTTTAAACGGATCAAAGGAAGGTTTTGATGCAAACACCCTTTCTAGGTAATTGGTGAAAATCCAGCAGATCTAGATGAAATCTTAGAAAAAATGTGAGTTTTAGAGAGAGAATGTGTAGATCTAGATTTTTGGGAAGTTTTAGAGAGAGAGAGAGAAGAAAAAGTGATTCAAAATGATATCTTCACAGACTAATATACACGCAGTCCGCTCGAGCATGGAAAGTGACGCTCGAGCGTCAGACACAAAGGTCGGCTTGAGCACAAAAAGCGAAGCTAGAGCATAGAATACACATTTCCAGAAGTTTTGCAGACGAAGGACCCCGCTTGAGTGTGAGAATAGATGCTCGAGCATCCAATGCACTCTTCGAGTATTTTGCAGAACTGCAAAAATACTAAAAGTTGACGAATCCCGCTCGAGTGCAAGAATGGTTGCTCGAGCGGAGGAGCAAAATTAGTGAAGCCCACTCGAGCGCAAGAATTCCCGCTCGAGCGGAGCAACCAACCTATTCCAAACGCACAACTACAACTCGATAACCAAAAATATGGAGAAAGCAAGGGAAACAAGATATGAATAACCATTCTAAACCATACCAACCCGAGTCTAGAATACAATAGATAACAGGTCGAAACCAGAATCGCTATAACCTCCCCCCCTTAAGGAATTTTGTCCCTGAAATTACAAATCAAGTTCGCAGTCAACATTAGATCATTCACAACAATGTCATTCCCACAAATTTAATACAATGACCCATTCTCCAGTAATCCATTCTCATTGACTTGGTACACAAGTTCCACATTAACATGAAATTTACAATTTCCCAAAACATTTACAATGTTAATCAAAATCCGGGTTTTCAAAATTTTCATAATAAGACAATGCGTCCAAAAGTGATACAATATCCACAATATTCTATATTCCCAAAACAAACACAAGTTTATATTGAATTTAGATTTCCAAAATGCCCATAGCATATACAATGCTCTCATAATCTATTACATATACAATGTTTATACTTTTCATTGTCATAATCATAATCTCAATACATGTTTACATATCAACAAACAAGTCCGGATATTTCACTCAGACTTCTAATTCACGCTCCCAAGTCACTTCCTCGACCTGTAATGTTTCCACAATACTTTTACTAAGGGAATTGTCTTGCCTCGCAAGACTTGATCTCGCCTATCCAAGACTCTCACCGGTCTCTCCTTATACGAGACATCCTCATCTACCTCCAAGTCGGTCCAATCCAACACGTGCGACGGATCTAGCTCATGTTTTCAAAGCATACTAATGTGAAACATGTTATGTACTCCGGAAAGTTGTGGTGGCAATGCCAACCGATAAGCAACCTCTTTGACCTGCTCAAGGATCTCAAAAGGCCCAATGAACTGAGGGGACAACTTCCCACGCTTCCCAAATCTCATCAAACCCCGCCTAGGTGATAATTTCAAGAACACATGGTCTCCCACCTTAAAAGACAAAGGTCTCCTCTTACGGTCGGCATAACTCTTCTGGCGACTCTAAGCCGTAACTAACCTTTCACGAATAAGTGCCACATTCTCCTTTGTTTCCCGAACTAACTCTGGGTCTAACAAAGGTGCATCACCCACCTCGGCTCAACACACTAGAGATCTACATGGTCTACCATACAAGGCCTCAAACGGTGTCATACCAATACTCGATTGGAAGCTATTATTATAGGCAAACTCCACCAAGGGCAAGTGCCTCTCCCACGAACCCTTGAACTCAAAGACACAGCCCCGGAGCATATCCTAAGGAACTGGATAGTGCGCTAGGACTGCCTGTCAGTCTAAGGATGATACACAGTACTAAAGGTCAACCTAGTGCCCATGGCACTCTGCAAACTCTGCCATAACCGAGCTGTAAAGCGCGGATCTTTATCTGAAACTATTGTCACAGGGACTCCGTGCAACCTCACTATGTCCTTGATATACAAGTCGGCAAGATGATCTACTGAATCGCTTACACGCATAGCTATAAAGTGCGCCAACTTTGTCAACCGGTCAACTACTACCCAAATGGCATCATTACCCCGTTGAGTTCTCGGAAGACCCATTACAAAATCTATCGTGATATGCTCCCACTTCCACTCGGCTATAGGCAAGGGTTGCAACAAACCCGCTGGCCTCTGATGCTCAGCCTTCACCTGTTGACAAGTAAGGCACTTCGATACGAATACATCCATATCCTTCTTCATACTCCTCTACCAAAACTGGCGGCTAAGGTCATGATACATCTTTGTGCCTCCTGAATGCACCGCAAGGCGTGAATGATGAAACTCTCGGAGCACTTCCTCTCGGCAAGACTCCGGCACCAACAAACGGTCACGGTATCTGACACTTCGGTCGGGATACACAGTCAAGCCTTTTTCTAACTTCCCACTAGAAAGCTTCTCTCGGAGGGATTCTACCTCAAGGTCACCCTTCTGCGCCTCTAACACTCGGTTCACAAGTGTAGGTTGTGCAACTACTGTAAGCAAAGATGTAAACTCAACAGACTCGCCAAAATGTAAATCAAACTCACCAAGAGTACCCAACATCTCCCATTCTCGGATGGCAATACACGCTATGCTGCTAATAGATTTCCTACTCAAGGTGTCAGCCACAACATTGGCCTTTCTCGGATGTTAGTGCAACTCAAAATCATAATCCTCAATGAATTCCATCCACCTTCTCTGCCTCACGATCAAGTCCTTTTGTGTAAACAGATATTTTAGACTCTTGTGATCAAAAAATACCTCAAATTTCTCACCATACAAACAGTGCCTCCAAATCTTTAAGGAAAAAATTACCGCTGCTAGTTCTAGGTCATGGGTAGGGTAATTCCTCTTATGTACTTTCAATTTCCGTGAGCCATAGGCTACTACATTCCCTTCTTGCATCAATACAGAACCCAGACCTTCCTATAAGGCATCACAATAAACTAAATAACCCAAACCCCTCTCCGGAATAATCAAGATTGAAGCATTGGTTAGTCTAACCTTAAGCTTTTGGAATGACTTCTCACAAGTCTGGTTCCACACAAATTTAACTCCCTTCCTTATCAGTCTAGTTAGAGGTGAAGCTAGTTTGGAGAAATCCTTCACGAACCGACGGTAATACCCGGCCAACCCCAAGAAACTACGGATCTCGAAAGCGTTCTTAGGTTGTGCCCAATCTTGCACTGCCTCTATTTTGGATGAATTTATGGTCACCCCTTCCCCGGATACTACATGGCCTAAGAATTTAACCTCTTTCAGCCAGAACTCACACTTCCCAAACTTAGTATACAGCTTATGGGCTCTAAGTAACTCAAGCACTACTCGCAAATGCTTCTCGTGTTCCTCCTCATAGTTTGAATAAATCAAGATGTCGTCTACAAAGACAAGCACAAAACGATCTAGGAACTCGCAGAAGATCCGGTTCATCAAATCCATAAACACTGAGCATTGGTCAGCCCAAAAGGTATTACTAGGAACTTATAATGCCCATACCGCGTACAGAATGCCATTTTCGGAATATCCTCCTCTCTTACCCTCAACTGATGGTAACCCGATCTTAGGTCTATCTTAGAGAAACAACAAGATCCCTTCAACTGATCAAACAGATCATCTATACGGGGCATTGGATACTTGTTCTTAATGGTTACCTGGTTCAATTTCCGATAGTCAATACAAAGTCGTAAGGGAGAGCCAGTGCTCCCCAAGGTGATGTACCAGGGCAAATAAAACCTTTATTTAACAATTCCTGGAGTTGAACCTTCAACTCACTCAACTTAGCAGGCGTAAACCGATATGATGCCATAGAAATCGGTGCCGTGCCAGGCATTAAATCAATAGAGAACTCGATCTCTCGGTGAGGTGATAAACTAACAAGATCCTCAAGAAAGACATCCGGGTATCCACAAACCACTCTTAGCAACTCAACCCGGCCTTCATCACACTCGCTACTTAGAAAACTAGCAAGGAGACAACTAAGTTCACCCCGCCCACACGAATCATATACCGGTGATAAGACTCTATCCACCCGGTCCTCCAAGAAATAAAACCAGTCACCGCTCGAGGTACATATAGTAACCCTCTGCCGGTAGCAATCTATAACTACCTGGTATGACAATAATCAGTCTATACCCAAGATGACGTCAAAACTAGACATATCAAGCAATACAAATGCAAACGGGAGATGACAACCGGCAACCTCTATGTCACAACCCCGACACCCCTGTTTCAAGATGACCTCACCACCAATAGGTGACTCTACACAAATAGAAGATGCTAACTGTGCCAACTCCAACCCTAAAACCGGTGCAAGTGCAGACGAGATAAATAAATGGGATGCACCCGTATCAATCAATACATTAGCAACAAAATTACAAAACAAGAAGGTACCTCTCACTACAGAAGGAGCAGGTACAAGGTCTGGCACCATAACTACATACACACGCCCTGTAGGTCTCTACTCAACCTGCTCACCCCTCAGAGCATATGCCTAATGCACTGACTGAGCCAAAGAGGCTCCCTGATTGGCCCTTGAAGCCTGGTAGACTGTGCTGGCTAGTGACTTTGCGTCTGTCTCGAACTAGATACACCAGATGTGCCACCTAATGGTGGGCAAGACCTCTTCAGGTGCCCCGCCTGACCACACTGATAGCAAGTGAGCGGCTGTCCTCTACCCTAACTCTGGCCCTGAGAATGAGCCAAAGACGAAGTTGCTCGCTGCTCTCCTCTTCTCTGCAGGCAAGCTAAAGACTTGTGACCCAACTGACCACATTTAAAACAAGTCACATCTCCATGACCACCTCTCCCAGAACCCAAACTTGGTACTGGAAAGGTAGACCTCGACTGCACTCCCTGGGACTGCTGAGAGTTAGAACCCCTCTACATCTTACTGTCCCCCTGACTATTTTAACTCCTCCTGAAGCCCCTCATCCTTTCCTCCTTAGCCTGCATGATAGTCTCGAGATGGGCCGCCGTTTCCACAAGGTGCCTATAGTCTCTAATCATAGATCCGACCACTCTGAACATGAGCTCGGTCCTTAACCTCTTCTCAAACTCCAGACAACGGTGCTCCTCAGTCGCCACTAACTTAGGTGCAAATCTAGAGAAGCTAGTGAAGGTGGCCTCAAACTCGACTACTGGTATGTTCAACTGCTTGAGCTGAGAAAATTGATCCCTCAACTTCTCCCTAACTGTGGGAGGCAAAAACTTCTCCTGGAAGGCGTTGACGAAGGCCTCCCAAGTTCCTCCAATGCGCCCCACGCATATTTCCACCACTGACCCGCGTCTCCTTTCAACTGGAAAAACACCAAAGTTACTCTCAAACCTCCATCTTCGATGCCAATCATCTCAAATGTCTTCACCATCTGCTCTAGCCATTCATCAGCCTTCAGTGGCTCCTTTGGGTCACCCACAAACTCATCCAGATTCGACCGGATGAACTCTCTCTTCAGAAAAGATGGCACTGCTTCAACTATTTGGGCCTGGACCTGATTCTCAGCCCTAAGAATGTCCATGGACTCTTGCAAAGCTCTAGCCATTTCACGGGCTAAGGTGTCCATGGCTTGTTGACCTACTGGCTCAGCCACAATGGCCTGACCAACCCCCTCTTCCTGTGCCGGAATTTCATCCGGTATGGGCACCTCATGCCTTCTAGGCCTACCACACCTACCACCACGACTACGTCCTAACATCCTGATAAAGGTAACACAAGAAATTAGCACATTCACAAATGTTCCGAAGCTAACTCACTCGCGTTCTAATACGTTGGACAACAGTAATTCACTCCACATAAGCACATAATTACATAAACACATACGAATTTCATTTCCAGATAATGACCGTCCCGCGGCGTTGCTAGAGTTCTAATTAGAAATAGCAGTGATCAAGTGCCTTTCTAACAGGACTCCTAGAAACCCGTAGACCCAATCAACATCCTAGAAATTCAATACCATACCCAAATAATCACATAAGCATGTTGTCATAGAAGCACATATTGTCTATACTTAAGTCTCTGACAAGTGAGACAAACCTATTGTGGTACTAACCACTTCTCACGTGCCCAAAGTATTCAAACCCGGTACACTCTGATACCAAGTTGTAACGCCCACAAAATACACAATATATACAACCCGAAACATATACTAATAATCGCATAAATAAGTGGAAATAGCCCTTTCATTACATGAAGTTAAAGATACAGGAGAGTTCAACATAAATAAATGCCTTATTGGCTTACATTTTTCCAAGCCTTGACTTGGTTACAACAAAAGTGAGCTTCACTCATTACATCTTAAGCTCATGGCTTTATAAAAATATACAATCAAAATTAGAAGCTCTTGCTCCCGAAAATCTCTATTGCCTTGGTGGAGGCATCCTATCATTACCTGAAAACGTTTTTCCCAAATAGAGTGAGCCACAGCCCAGTAGAAATCATCTAACACAACATATGAGGTTTAGTAGAGATATAAGTACAATGTGCATATACAATGTTGGGGTAAAACTTTCACGAATGTGTATATATTCATAAGATATCAAATTCAAGTCCTAATCCATATTCTTTCAATTCATATGTCGTTCACTCATCTTTCTCAATTCATGAGTCAATTTCATTATTTTTGAATAACCAAACTGAGGTCACAACTCAGTGGTTTTCAAATCATGCAACACATACACATAAACACTTCAAACTTCCATTTCATGGATATTTCGTCTGCAGGCAGCCGTCAAACGGGACCCATGTAAACGTAGGCTATACAAGCGCTACAATTGCCATTTTACGGATATTTTGTCCGCGGGCTAGGCACCCATGTATAATTTCGGGACTTTTACCCAGGACACTTCGGCCAACTTAATTACAATGGAGTCTATCCCCTTTCTCCTCCCAAACAATCATTCATACATATGCAATGTATATAAATGCAAAATCAAACAATGGAGTACATCCACTTTCCACTCCCAAATAATCATACATGTACAATGTATATAAACATGGCCATATTTAATGACAACCATCAAAAGATTAGTTTCAATTCGCCTAATCCACATGCCATTTCTACAACAATCAGAGCTATCCGCCACCGATAGCCCAATACAGTTATCTCTAAACAGATATTCAATCTCAAACAGACAGTTTATTCAAAACTTCCAAATGTGTGAAATAATACATATTCCATTCCACCATTTATATCAAAGATCATTCAATTTCACATTTTCAATATCAATTTCAATTATTTATACCAAATAACAAATTGGTTTAATTAGGGGAAAAAACCCCCTTTTTCCCGAATACCAACCCAAGTACCAAAATCCACCATTTTGACACAACATGAACATGTTTTCAGCCTCCAAACTCATTTATTCCATATTCACCAAAAACCCCCCTTTTTCACTTCACTCCCAAACCTTAGGTTTGATCAAACTACTTCCAAATTCCACCATTGTTACACAATAACAAATAACTAAGCTAAAAACCATATGAGAGTGTAGAAAAAATTCCTACCTCAAAGGAAAAAGATGAGCCAAGCAAGAGGGAGACTCCAAGAACGACGAAACCCACTTTTAAATGGATCAAAAGGAAGATTTTGATGCACTATCTTTTTCTCAAAGGCACTAGGGTGGAAATCCTAATGGATCTAGATGAAATCTTAGAGAAAAGGTGAGTTTAGAGAGAGAATATGTAGATCTAGGTTTTTGGGAAGTTTTAGAGAGAGAGAGAGAGAGAGAGAGAGAGAGAAGAAAAAGTGATTCAAAATGACATCTTCACGGACTAATATACACGCAGTCCGCTGGAGTGTGGAAATTGACGCTCGAGCATAAGAAGCGAAGCTCGAGCGTAGAATACACATTGCCCGAAGTTTTGCAGATGAAGGACCCCGCTTGAGCGTGAGAATGGACGCTCGAGCATCCAATACACTCTTCGAGTATTTTGCAGAACTGTAAAAATACTGAAAGTTGACGAATCACGCTTGAGCACAAAAATGGCCACTCAAGCGAAGGAACAAAACAAGTGAAGCCCGCTTGAGCGCAAGAATTCCCGCTCGAGCGAAGGAGCCGAAATCTGGGCAACAAAGGTATTGAAAAACAAGCAACCAACCTGTTCCAAACGCATAACTACAACCCAATAACCAAAAATATGGGGAAAGCAAGGGAAACGAGATATGAATAACCATTCTAAACCATACCAACCCAAGTCTGGAATATAATAGATAACGGGGTCGAAGCCGAAATCGCTATATTGACCAATGAGAACAATACACGAGAAAAAAATTCACAAAATATGGAGTAATTTAAAAATTTTGTCAATAACTGTCGCATTATTTAAAATTTTATTGATTGGACACACCACATTAATATGATGATGTGATATACCAGACTTATTGAATAATTTCTCGTCTATTGAATAAGTTCTCATCTTGAATAGCTTTCATGATCCAATTTCCTCTCACTCATCTGTCTCTCTCTCTCTCTCTCTCTCTGCTATTATCTTAATTAAAAGAAGATCCATCCAGTCCAAAATCTAGACTGGCGGGCATTGTTTGAGACTTTGGCCCCCATCACGGGATTTATTTTGATGATCCGAACAGTTTATTTTGTCAGTTACTTCTTGTATTTCATCCACACAAAAAATTAGATCAATTCGATAATTATAACTTGTTCAGTTTATTGTGTTTGTCATCAAAAAAATGTGTGATTTATTTTTTAAAAACACAATTGTCTTCTCTTTTTTTTTTTGGTGAAAAGTATGATAAATTAAACAAGTTATAGTCATCGGATCGATCTAACTTTTTTTTGTGAATGAAATACACAGAGTGCCCAACAAAATGAATGGTTCTGATCATCAAAACAAAACCCGTAGTAGCCCCTCCAGACCTAAACAGTGACCTCTAGTTCAAATTTTGAACTGAAGGAAATCTGCCTCCATCTTAATTTTCCACATCTTTTGTGGTGTTTTGACTTTTCTACTTTAAATTGTAAATTTATCAATATAATATTTTGTTACGAATTGTCTCTTAAATAGATGAAAGTCTGACATGTGATTTACACATGATATCTCAAATGAAATGTTTAAAATGATGAGAAAATAATAAATATATATAATATGGTATATATTTTATTTTTTCTTTACTGAACTCTTAAAATTTCTCATAAATATTCTTTCTCTGCTTGGTTTGGTTTTTAAAATTTATTTTTTTAATTTCTTCTAAAAAACTCAAAATTATTTTAGTGGGAAAATATATATATACATATATATTTCGTCATTTTTATATAGTTTTATCTTTTTTTTTTGGATGGTAAAATAAATTTTAGAAAATTAAAAATATATTTCGAGTGTTTATTTTGTCAAACTATATTTTATGAAAATCAAATCGAATATTTTTTTTTTCTTTTTAAATGCATATAAATTAGATGTAGTAAAAGATTTAAAAAAAAAATTACAAAATGAAAGAAATTCATTAAAGATAAAAAAAAATTTTAAAAAAAAACTGTAATAATTTTTAAAAACCTAACCAAACAGATTGATAATATCATTTTGAACATTCCATTTGAGATTTCATGTGTAAGTCACATATTAAATTTTAAATTATTTAAGAGACAAATTTTTAATAAAATATTTATATTGATATAAATTTATAATTTAAAGTGACAAGTATACCATTCTTTAATTGTTGGGATAAAGTTGTATTGGGTTAAGAGGAGGTAAAGTGATACAAGATAATAATTGAGGGAGATAAATGGTAAGTTATTGTAGAAATAAACAAGAAACACTCCTGTGCGTACCGGATTCCGCACTAGATGAAAGTGGATCGGGGCTTTGCACTCAGTTGGACTATCCAGGGACCAGGATTCCTGCCACAAGAAGCACCGTTAAAGCTGCCCGGCCGGGGTTGGCCGGATAACCCCTCCGGTGTGGGAATTAGCGATCGGAGAAACAGGGTTGAATTTGTATGTCAGTGTGGTTTAGCTTGGAATAGTTCAGTTACCTTCAATGTGAAGTTCATGTTGTATATATAGTGTTCCTTACTTGCTTCTCAAGGTGAGTTCATGGAGTGTGGATGCTGCCAGGTGTCCTTTCAGCATTGCTCCAGGTGGGGGACCACTTGGTAGTTGTCATTGATTGCATATTCTCATTGTAAGCATGCTGATAACAAACCACATTCCTTTGGCTCAACAACTTCCGTGATTTAGGTGTGGGGGACCAGCTGAGGTGGCAACCTGCACATGCTTGCACTCACAGATCCCACGTTTCCTTGCGAGATTTCTCCAGCTCGGTACTTATATCTTCAGTTCGGTAATGGTGCCTCGGCTCGGCCTTTTCCAGGCTCATTTACGGAGATGGGCTGGGTCATTATCTGTTCGGCCCACAAATTCCGTCCCGCAGCTCGGCCCAGACCAGCACTACGCTGGGCTGGCCTTTCCGCTACGGGTTGGGCCCAAGTGCTGGAGGACTTGGGCGGGCTGTTGATCATGAAGTTGGGCTCAACTGATCTGTCCATATACTCATCTGACCCACTTGGATTTGGGCTTTGTCAGATTGGGCCGGCCCAAGGCTTGGACCTGACCCATTTCACATTTAGCCCCTTCATTTGCCCCCTAGCTCGCGCTAAGGTTCCCCTTGGGGGGAGCTATTGTTCTGCCTTCCAAGCGTCGCGTCGTTTTGGCTCCTCCCCAGTTCGGCCTTGGTGACGGTTCAATCCTGACACACGATTCCTGCATGCGTCCTTTCATGTGACACGTGGCGACGTGCGATAGGCGTGCAGAGATAATGCGTCGACTCCATACCGAAGGTCGTGATTTGTATGCCTGCGCGCCGACTGGTGTAATAAATGCTCAGGCTATCAATTCAAATCCCTCGATTTGATTTTCTCATTCCTCTAGTGAGTTCCAAAGAAAGAGAAAGAGAGAGAGAGCCTCTTCCCATTCCTCTGGACCGATCTCGCTGGTGCTCCGCTTGGGCTTCTTCGCCGCTGATCCTGCTTTGCTATCGCCGCTGTGATTTCTGTAAGTCCTCTTATGACTCTTCTTCTCTTTCCCCTTTCTGTTTTAATCATCTGGTCTGGTGCACTTGCTATCTGTGTCTCATATCCTGTTATCTGAATCCCACTTCTGTCCCACTAGTTTAGTCAAATGGGGAAGTTCCGTTCCTTGGTTGATACCCCAGAGGCCATGGCCATGTTCCGTCTAGATTACAATATTCCTCATGACGTTACCCTTTCACTGGCGAAAGTAGACGCCAAACGTATGGGTACGAGGAACACCGTTGCCTTTCCCATCGCTGCGATTGTCGAGGGAGGGGTTCGGTTTCCTCTTGACCCGTTAGTGCGCCGTTTTCTGCATCAAGTCCAGTTAACCCCAATGCAGGTGTCTGTGAATCTTTTCCGTGTTGTTTGCGGCGTATCTGCCCTCAATAGACGACTAGGCCTGAACCTTGACATATGGGATATTTTGGGATGTTACACCCTTTCTCATAACAAAGACCATAGTACATACTACCTGCGTGTTCGCTCCGCTGATTGTCACTTAGTTACTGGATTACCTGATTCGGATAAACACAATGACGATTTCCTGCAAGTTGGTGGAAATTGGGAGTTTCCCGCCGGAACCGAGTTTCAGTCTGAACGGATGCCACAGAAAGACGGCTACCCAGGTCCGGGCCTCTCCTTTTAATGCCTTTGGTGTTTCTTACTTTATTTTGAATATTGCTCTGATGGGTTGCTTTCTTTTTGCAGAACCTTCCCGTTTCCAGCGAAGGCCGAATCGGGAGAATGCTGAAGCCATCAAGGCTGCCTTGAGATATAAGAAAAGATCTGCACCTGAGTTGTTGGACTACCAGTCAAGTTACCGTTCTGTTATTCCGAAGAAGGCAAGACTCGCTGCTGCCCTTCTGGACTCTGATACCGAGACTGACACGTCTCTCACCCCGCTGGTCCCGAGACGTCGCAGTAGTCAAGATGCATTTCCTGAGAGAGCGCCCTCCCCTGCCCCCAGTTTCGCAGGGAGCGGGTCTGTGGCAAAGAGAAGGGTGTTGGTGGATTTAGAGGCCGAGGCCTTCGGAGCCTCTGGCGCTTTGCAAACCCCTCTGGAGAAGACCGAGGCGAAGAGCCTCATGGAGGTGAAGATGGAGGTTGGAGCTTCTGGGACCCCTGTAACTGCTGCCGCCTCAGCTTCAGTCGCTGCACGAGCAAAAAAGAGGAGGAGGGAAACTGGCAAAGCAGTGGTGGGGGAAGCTTCTCAGGATCCTGCTGAGGATGATACTTTTGAGAAATGGGAGCCGCCGATATCGTATGAGGGCAGGCCCATTTCCACCTCTGATTCAGTCGTCGCTTCACAGGATTTTGCCTTTAGTTTGACCAAGTTTTTGTTGATGCCGGTTGATATGGCTGACCATAATGGGCCTCGTGACATTCCTATCTTGAAGGGGACCCTTCAAATGTGACTGCTGTAAGTTTTTTCTTCGCTTTACTTAACTTCACTGTTGCATTGCTGTCTTCCTTTTCTAAGTTCCTTGTCGTCCTTTGCAGTGTATCCAGAGAATGCACCTATCCATTACCCGTGCTGAAGAGCTGGAAAGGGCCGTGCTGGAGGCTGCAATGAATGTAGAGAGACTGACAGTAAACTTGGAGTCGGAGAAAGAAGGACGCCGAACCACTGAGAGGGAAGCCTTCCGTTTGAACAAGATTGTCGCTTCCGCTGAACAATCGAAGGAGGCTGCCATTGAGACCCAGGCTCAACTTGAGGGAAAGGTGGCCGAACTGGAGGCTGTTATTGCTGTGATGGCTGCCGAGCGTACTGCGCTGGAGGCCAAGCACTGGCAACAGGGCTGGGATGAAGCTGGGGCCGCATACAAGAAGGAGGTTCTAGTGCTGCGAGATAAGCTCTTTGTGAAGGGTTGGACGAGTGCCTTAGCTGCTGCGATGGTTCCTGAAGGCTCTTCTCTGTATCATGATGTCCCTGTTCCTTCGAAATCCTCAGGTTTGAAGACTACTCCTACCCCTGCTGTTCTGCCAGACAATGTTTCCCCAGAAGATGATTCTGTAAGCAAGACCCAGAGCATGAACGTTGCCACTGAAACGGTGGACGTTGAAGGGGTTGAAACCCTAGAGACCGAAGCCACGGGGAGATGTGGTTAAGGTGGCTCCTACTTCTCAGGAAGTTGGAGCTTCCTCTACTGTTCCTCCCGCAGATGGCCTTGACAAATTGCTGATGCTGCTCCTGAATTGCCACTGTTGATGGAAGTTGATGTTGAAATGATTTGAACTTTTTGCTTTTCTGTTCTGGTGAAGACAATTTTTTCCTTTTCTTTTTTTTTTTTTGCTGGTTGTGGGCCTTCTGTGCCCTTTGCTTGGATGATATGATTTCTCTTTGAACTTTGCAATTTGATGTTGTTTAGCTTCTATGTTTGAACATTTCCTATACTGCTTGCCCCCGGTCGAGCATTGTTGGGACCTCGGGACCGAATAGATGCTCGGTCTGGTTCTGTATTGCCTTTTAATGGATGTTCTGTCTGATTCTGTACTGCTTGCCCCCGGCCGAGCGCTATTGGGACCTCGGGGCCGAACTGATGCTCTGTGTGGCATTGTACTATTTGCCCCCGGCCGAGCACTGTTGGGACCTCGGGGCCGAACTAGTGATCGGCGTGGTAACGGATATGTGTATGGCTGTGCTTTGAGTTCATAAGTGGGTCTTACTTAGGTCCAGGTTGGTTTTGAAGAAAACAATTGTTTGCCCCCACCTGGAGCTAAGTAAGATCGATACTGAAGAGTTGTCCCTTGTAGAATGCTTGAGTCTGTTTCAACTTTGATAGTACAAGTGTGTTGAATGAGAGAAATGCAAAGAGAGATGTCTTACTCAGGTCCAGGTAGGTTTTTTAAAAAAAAATTGTTTGCCCCCAGCTGGAGCTGAGTAAGGTGGATGCTAGAAGTTTGCTCTTAGCGTAGCTCGGTTGAGTTTGTTCCAACTCTGCTTGTTTGAATCAATACTGAAGTGTTGTTGTGCTAATACTTAAGAAGTTCTGTAGGTGCACAGATGTGTGCTTAGGATATGTCAGTGTAGTTTCCACCAAGCAATGCCACTTAGCTAAATAGAGGTGTTGACTTAAGATACATTAGTGCGGTTTCCACCAAGCAATTCCACTTGGCTAAATAGAGATGTTTACTTAAGACACATTAGTGTGGTTTCCACCAAGCAATTCCACTTGGCTAAATTCCAATTCAGTTGCCAAACATTTTCCACCAAGCTATACCACTTAGCATGTTTGAGTGCTAACCAAATTTAAATTCCGTTCAGTCGTTCTGAAACTGGGCCATTTGGGTTAAAACCAAAGTTAATTCCGTTTGATAAACATCAAAGCTAATTCCGTTTGGTAAAGACCAAAGCTAATTCCGTTTGGTAAGACCAAAGCTAATTCCGTTTGGTAAAGACCAAAGCTGATTCCGTTTGGTAAGACCAAAGCTAATTCGTTTGATAAACATCAAAACTAATTACAAGAATTGGATAAATCTGAGAGGAGTGGGAAAACATTTGTATTGGTCAACAAATAAGTGCCTTTACATCCTGATAAAGAGGTTGGGAATGACTCTATTGGTAGTATTTCTTGAGGTTTGCTACGTTCCAGGGCCGAGGTATTGCTTTGCCATTCAGATCCTCTAAGTAGTAAGCTCCATTTCCAACTACGGCTGTGATTTTGTAGGACCCTCCCAGTTCGGCCCAAGTTTGCCCTCACCAGGCACCCGTTTATGGTCCATGACTTTCCTCAAAACCAATTCTCCTGGTATAAATTGCCTTGGGAAAACTTTTTGGTTGAAACTTCTGATGAGCTGCTGCTGATATGCTTCGAGTCTGATCAGCTGCCTCTCTTCGGCCCTCTGCCATATCCAGTGCTTGCGCGATGGCTTCCTCATTACTGGAGCTTTCAAATAATTCAGACCGAAGGTTGGGAGACCTACTTCGAGTGGGATGATGGCCTCCATTCCATAGGTTAAAGAGTAAGGTGTTTCTCCTGTGGGGCGTCGTGCTGTAGTTCGGTAGGCCCATAATACGTGTGGTAACTCCTCAACCCATTTGCCTTTGGCATGCTCAAGCCGCTTTTTCACTCCGTTGATGATGGTTTTGTTCGACGCTTCTGCCTGACCGTTGCTCTGTGGGTACCCTGGAGAAGAGTTCCTATACTCGATTCTGAGGTCGGCACAAAATTTCCTGAAGATCTTACCATCGAACTGTGTTCCGTTGTCCGCGATCAGTACCCGCGGAATGCCGAAACGCACTACCACATTCCTCAAAACAAACCGCTTTGTGTCTGCCTCCTTGATGTTTGCCAGTGCCTCAACTTCAACCCACTTGGTGAAATAGTCGGTTGCAGCAATGAAGAATCGCCTATTCCAGTGCCTCGCGCCAATGGTCCAACAATATCCAGGCCCCATTGCGCAAAGGGCCATGGGCTGGTGAGTGGAGTGAGAGTTTTGGCTGGCTGATGAATGAGTGGAGCAAACCTCTGACATTTGTCGCACCTTTGCACGTACTGCTGTGCATCTTGCTGCATTCGTGGCCACCAGTACCCGTGAGTTAGGGCTCGGTGCGCCAGTGACCTCCCGCCAACGTGGCATCCACAAATCCCATCGTGAATTTCGTAGAGAACATTCTCGACGAGATTTGGATGCACACATAGGAGGTAGGGGCCAAGGTAGGAACGTCTGTAAAGCTTCCCGACGGTGAGATCCAGAATCGAGCTGATTTATGCCTGATCTTGTTGGCTTCCTTTCTGTCTTCGGGGAGTTTACCAGATTTCAGAAAGACCAATATTGGATCCATCCAGCTCGGCTCTAAGTTGTTGCAGAGGACTGGAGATGCAATACTTGGTTCTGGTATGAACTCAACCCAAACTCTTCTGGCATCCTTTGTGTCCACTGATGAGCCTAGGCATGCCAGAGCATCTGCGTGGCTATTTTTGTCCCGACTGATTCGTTCCACTCGTATGGATTGAAATTTTCTGAGTAGGTCTCTGGCCTTGCCTGCGTACATAGCCATTCTTTCATCTCGAGTTTCATAGACCCCGGAAAGCTGGTTTACCACTAGTTGTGAGTCGCTGAAAACAAGAAGCTGTTCTGCACTGAAGTGTTCGGCGCTCCGCAAGCCGGCCAATAACGCTTCGTACTCGGCCTCGTTGTTTGAAGCTTTCCAGCCTAGCCTGAGAGCCTGTTCCCAGATAAATCCTTCTGAGAAATAAGAACTACTCCTGCCCCCGAGCCTCGGTTATTGGACGAACCATCGACGTAGAGTTGCCAGATGTTTCCAATAAAGAGTTTCCATGCTTCCGAAGCGCTGGGTTTTTTGTTCGGTGCATGGCACCTGTGCCGAACTCAGATTCCCGGTTCGGTACTCTGGGTGGGAGTGAATTCTGCGACAAAATCCGCCAAGACCTGGGCCTTGATTGCTGTCCTGGGTTGATACCGAATGTCAAACTCACCAAGCTCTACTGCCCACTTTGCTGTTCGGCCAGAGAAATCGGCTCGGCTGAATACAGATCTGAGGGGGAATTCAGTGAGGACATTAATGGTATGCCCCTGGAAGTAATGTTGCAACTTTCTTGAGGCAATAAGCAGCGCGTAAGCTAACTTTTCCAGTGGTAGATACCGTGTCTCGGCATCTAGTAAAGTCTTGCTAACGTAATATACTGGTCTCTGTCCTTATCAACTTCTCGAATTAATACTGCGCTCACGGCATGATCTGAGACTGCTAGATAGAGATACAGCTCCTCTCCCGGTTCTGGAGTGGATAATAGAGGGGGTGTACTGAGGTATCTTTTGAGATTCTGCAGTGCTTCGGTACATTCGCTATTCCATTCAAATGCTGCCTTTTTCCTCAAGAGCTGGAAGAAGGGCTTCATCCGATCTGAGGATTTGCTAATAAACCGATTCAGTGCGGCTGCCATTCCGGCTAGTTTCTGCAGTTCCTTAGACTTTGTTGGCACTTCGAGATCCTGTATGCCCTGATCTGATCCGGATTCGCTTCAATTCCTCTATGAGTGACCATGTATCCCAAGAACTTCCCTGTTCCTACCCGAAGGCGCATTTCGAGGCATTGAGGCGAAGCTGGTGGTTTTTCAGGATGCTAAAAACTTCTCTCAAGTCTGTGAGGTGGTTTGTAGCGAACTTGCTTTTTACTACCATATCGTCTATATAGGCTTCCATGGTTTTCCCCAGTTGGTCTTTGAACATCCGAGTGATCATTCCTGGTAGGTCGCTCCGGCGTTCTTGAGGCCGAACGGCATTACTCTATAGCAGTAAGTCCCTCTTGGAGTGATGAACGCTGTCTTTTCTTGATCCGGACCGAACAATGGTATTTGATGATAACCGCTATAGGTCCAGAAAACTCATGCGCTCATGCCCTGCTGTTGAG
Organism: Camellia japonica; assembly: GCA_030407325.1. Classification (NCBI taxonomy): domain Eukaryota; kingdom Viridiplantae; phylum Streptophyta; class Magnoliopsida; order Ericales; family Theaceae; genus Camellia; species Camellia japonica. The sequence goes on from JAPPVO010000014.1 coordinate 42,309,288, forward strand.
TCTACTAGTTGATCAATGCGAGGCAGTGGAAAACTATCTTTAGGGCAGGCTTTGTTCAAGCAAGTGAAATCGACACAAACTCTCCATTTTCCGTTCTTCTTCTTGACTACAACTGTGTTGGACAGCCATTGCGGGTACTGTACTTCTCTGATTGCTCCCGAGGCCAGGAGTTTTTCGACTTCGGCAATCACTGCTTCGGTGTGCTCAACTGAGGATCTCCGACTTTTCTGTACGATGGGCCGAGCTGAAGGATTGATGTTGAGCTTGTGGCAAGCAAATTCTGGGTCCAACCCTGGAGTATCATATGCTGACCACGCGAATACCTCCATATTTTCCCTCAGCAGTTCCAGCAGCTGAAGTTTCTCATCAGCGCTAGCGAGGTACCGATAAGGAAGTACTTTTCCGGGTCGTCTTCTTTATCAAGACTTTCTCCAAATCCTCCACCATCTTTTCCTCTGGAGTTCCTCCCACATCTTCCAAGACTGGCTGTCCGGCCACTTCTACTGTCTGTACCCGTTGCAGAGTTGCTTTGCTTTTTAATGCTGCCATGAAGCAATGTTTGGACGCAACTTGGTCCCCCGAAATCTGCTCTACTCCGTGTTCCGTTGGAAACGATGAGCTGGTGATAGGTTGAAGGGACTGCTTCCATTCGATGAATCCACGGGCGGCCAAGTATGGCGTTATAAGGGGATGGTGTATTAATAACCAAGAACTCTATCTGGAGGGTTTTGTCCCTGCTACGACTGGCAATACTATTCGGCCGAGCGGCCATTCCGGCTGTGAATTGAAACCGACCAACGGGGCTGCCGCTGGGGTGAGATGCTGCTCGGAGAGGAGCTTTCTGAACAAATCATAATACAGTATGTCTGCTGCACTGCCCTGATCTACTAGGACTCGTTTCACATCAAATCGTTTCCCAATCCCAACAGTTATGATCAATGCATCAGTATGTGGGTGCTGTATGCCTTCTAAATCTTTGCTAGTAAATGAAACAGTGCACAGGGGGATTTGGTACGGTACGTACCTTTTTCGATGCCGGCTCCACTGACATGATTCGTGAATTTGGGCAGCCTTAGCGATCTCTTCTTTCAGTGCCTCCTCAGATTCCTGAGCCGCTGTCCCATGGATCACATTTATTATCAGCCGGGGCGATGCTCAATGTTTGCTTCTGGAAGTGGGTTCCCCAGCTCGGCCACCCCTTACCCTGATCAATATATTCCCTTAGGTGCCCAGCTGCCACCAGGTCCTCCAAGTGTTGCTTCAGTGCCCTGCAGTTCTGAGTCATGTGTCCCTGTCTTGGTGGTAGGTGCACCTGAGCTTCTGATTGCGCCGAGCTGGATCTCCCAACATTTTCGGCGGCCAAACAAAGAAGGGTTCTCTCTTGATCTTCTCCAGGATTCGATAGATTGGCTCCTTGAACACGGTCACAACGGCTTCATGGGATTTGGACTTATCCACCTCATTCACTGCAATCCCTCGGTGTTCTCCTCGATCCGTTTTCTTCTTCTGCCGGGCTGCTTGTTCTGCTGATACTACCTCAATGGGGATCTGATCGTCCTCGAGACGAGCATACTGCTCAATCTTGGCACGCAAGTCTTTCAAAGCTGTGGCCGGGCGCAGACCATGCTTGAAGGACATGACGGCCATTTGCTCGCTGCACACATTTTCTTCTAGATCGTTATACTCTTCCCAGTATCTCCTAGCATAACTGCGCAGCGTTTCCTCTTGCTCCTTCCTGAGGCCGAATAGTGTATCCGGCTCTTTCAGGATCTTAGTATTGGAGACGAACCTGGCCAGGAACTCTTCGGAGAGCTGCTTCCAGCCATCAATTATTCCAGAGGGGAGTCGATCGAACCATCGGATTCTGGTTTCTCCCAAGCTGGATGGGAAGACTTTGCACATCAGTGCCTCATCTCGGCTCCGGAGGGACATCATCTGTCTGAAATGGCTGATATCCGTCAGAGGGTCCGATTTCCCATCGTAGGAAGTGAACTTTGGTGGAGTAAACTTCTTTGGAGGTCTCATGGTCTCAATCTCCGGAGAGAATGGTGAAGAGACGAGTCTGTCCAGCGCTCGATGTTCTCTCTGGTGAACAGTACGGTCCAGATGATCTCGATGTTGCTCGTTCTTCCTATTGCCAATTAGCCAAGTGCGAAGGTCCTGAAGAGGGTATTCAGTTTGTTGACTACCCGTCTTCTGCCTCTTGGCCCTCCTCCGGCGTGACCCACGGGTGTGGCTACTCGCCGCTTCGCTTTGTGTTGGGATTGGTTGGCTTCGTTGCCCGGAGTCATTCCTGGGGAATTTCTTCACTGGTAATTCTCTAGATGAGCTCCTTCGTTGCAAACGAGAGGGCTCTGCTTCCGTCCTCTTTTCCGTCGGATCACCCAACACCTTCTTAAGTTGAGCTTTCAATTCCTGTATCTCCATTCCCATGGAATCTATAATTCGATCTCTATAATCCTTTTCCAGAAGGAAATGATGAGAAGAACCTCCGGCAAAGGGCAATCGGTGCTCGACAGATTCGGGGGTTCGATTATTGTTTCCAGTTTGCTCTTCCAGAACTGTCGGGAGTGCCAAACCTCTGTCCTTCGTCTTCTCCGTCTGTGGAGTATGTGATGAAGGTGGAACGTCCTCAATGCCCATTGCTGGAACTGAATGCAGAGCTCAGAGATGAAAATGATCCACGCTCACCGCACCAATTGTGCGTACCGGATTCCGCACTAGATGAAAGTGGATCGGGGCTTCGCACTCAGTTGGACTATCCAGGGACCAGGACTCCTGCCACAAGAAGCACCATTAGAGCTGCCCGGCCGGGGTTGGCCGGATAACCCCTCCGGTGTGGGAATTAGCGATCGGAGAAAGAGGGTTGAATTTGTATGTCAGTGTGGTTTAGCTTGGAATAGTTCAGTTGCCTTCAATGTGAAGTTCATGTTGTATATATAGTGTTCCTTACTTGCTTCTCAAGGTGAGTTCATGGAGTGTGGATGCTGCCAGGTGTCCTTTCAGCATTGCTCCAGGTGGGGGACCACTTGGTAGTTGTCATTGATTGCATATTCTCATTGTAAGCATGCTGATAACAAACCACATTCCTTTGGCTCAACAACTTCCGTGATTTTAGGTGTGGGGGACCAGTTGAGGTGGCAACCTACACATGCTTGCACTCACAGATCCCACGTTTCCTTGCGAAATTTCTCCAGCTCGGTACTTATATCCTTCAGTTCGGTAATGGTATGCCTTGGCTCGGCCTTTTCCAGGCTCATTTACGGAGATGGGCTGGGTCATTATCTGTTCGGCCCACAAATTCCGTCCCGCAGCTCGGCCCAGACCAGCACTACGGCTGGGCTGGCCTTTCCGCTACGGGTTGGGCCTAAGTGCTGGAGGACTTGAGCGGGCTGTTGATCATGAAGTTGGGCTCAACTGATCTATCCATATACTCACCTGACCCACTTGGATTTGGGCTTTGTCAGATTGGGCCGGCCCAAGGCTTGGACCTGACCCATTTCACATTTAGCCCCTTCAACTCCCCAAAAAAAAATGTAGAAGAGTGGTTGAGTTCGAAAAACGAGAGTAATTAATGATAGATGAGAAAAGTCGAAAAAGAATAATGTTATATGCATTAATTATTATATTAATTAATGTATTAATTTAAGAGATTTTTAATATTTATAATTTGTATAATAAGTGAAATCAATAATAATGTCATAATTAATATTAATATACTAATTCATATATTCAGTCAAATACGGCAGAGTAGTATCACCATCATATTCAATAAAGTATAGATACCATGAGTGGTGGATCTCAACAATAATAAGAGATGAGTTATGCGAACACAAAATAAGACACTGAGAATATTTAAAAGAAAATGGGTATCCAATACAGAATTCCTTTTTCTTTTCTTTCATTCCCATTCCACTTGCTTGTCTTATTCACTATTCCATCACAACACTGCACTCCAACTGATACTTTAACATAATCACAACCAATCTCAGCAGGACAAACTCTCATCTCCTCTGGCCGAATCTTTGAGTTAGGCTTCTTCATTCCAAGCAATTCCAGTATGCAATATGTTGGGATTTGGCACAAGAACATACCAATACATGATCGAAAAGTCATATGGGTGGCAAACAGAGAGAATCCAATTACAGTTACAGCAACAAACTCTGCCTCTTCAAGTCTAACAATTGGTAAAGATGGAAATCTGAGACTATTTGATGGCATGAACAACACTGTCTGGTTGACAAATGTTTCTGTCCATTCCAACAACTCAATTGCAGTGCTTTCAGACAAGGGAGACCTTACACTTGTAGATCGTGTCTCTGGATTGACCTTGTGGGAGAGCTTTAACTATCCTTGTGACATTTTTTTATCGGGAATGACGCTAGCAATGAACACCAAATTAACAAGAGAGAAACGTTTCATATCTTGGCTGACCGAAGATGGCCCATCTCCTGGAAAGTTTTTTTGCACATTTTCACTGGACACACCACCGCAGGTTTTCATTTGGAATGGTTCCAAGCCATACTGGAGAAGTGGTCCATGGGACGGCTCGAAGTTTCACTACAAGAAAAATCACCTTTGGCGACTAAATTTTTAGTCGCCGAAAGTCGAGTTTTTACTTTCCCCGACTAAAATTTTTAGTCGCCCGTTTTGTCGCGTATACATGGTCGCCGGAGGTATTCGCGACTAAAATTTTTTTAGTCGGCAAAAAACAGTTCTTTAGCGACCAACGTTTTAGTCGCCAATAGTGATTTACACTTTTTAAAATCACACATTTAGCGGCTAATCTTTTAGTCGCCAATACTCATTGAATCGCCGACTAAACCATTTAGCCGCCAAAATAAACACTTTTGGCGACCAAAATTTTAGTCGCCAAAGGTGCTTCCGTGAAAAAAAAAAAATTACAAATTTTTTTGCTTTTTTTGAGATTCGAACCGCCAACCTATCCCACTTTCTAAACCTTTAGCAACACACTCCCCTCCACTATGCCACTACAACACCACATGAATATATATGTAATATATATTATTTATATAGTATATTTTCGCCGTACTAATATAAAACTATATATATAAATATAATTATTTTTATTCAATATAATTTATGTAAAAAATAAATTATTTACTAAAAAAAAATTGAGGCCAATTTTGGCGACTAAATCCATTATTTAGTCGCCAATTCTATAATTTTGGGCTACTAATTATTTTTAAGTCGCTAAAAAAATTCATTCCGCCTAAAACTAACCAGTTTTGGCGACTAAACCTGTTTTTAGTCGCCAAAAACGTCCCCTTTTGGCTACTAAACTGAACTTTAGTCGCCAATTGCCTGTTTTTAGCTACTAAATTTTTTTTAGTTGCCAAAAAACTTCACTTTCAGCAACCAAACTGCTTTTAGTCGCCAAAACACGTAGAATCGGTGACCAAACTATTTTTTAGTCGCCAAAACCTATACTTTTGGCCACTAAATTATTTTAGTCGCCAAAAACTGTCACTTTTGGCTACTAAAAAACCTTTAGTCGCTAAAACCCCTATATTCGGCTACTAAACTGACTTTTAGTCGCTAAAACCCTTATATTCGGCGACTAAACTCTTTTAGTCAGCAAAAGTGATCAATTTTGGCGACTAATTCCATTTTAGTCGCCAATTTTACTACTTTCAGCGATGAAAAATCCAGTTTTAGTCGCGAAATCTGCTTTTTGTTGTAGTGTTTATAGGGATACTGGACGGTTTGTACGGCTACGACGATGGATTTGACATCACACACGATAATCAGTAGGGAAATGTGAATATGACATGGCACGTTTACAACACTTCTAGTGTCCACTTTCTGTTCGTAACACCAAATGGATCTTTGAAGATAATGTATATGGATGAAAAAGTCAAGAACCCGTATGTTACTTGGATGACACCGCTCAATCGATGTGAAATTTATGGGGTTTGTGGACCTTTTGGAGTTTGCAGTAAGAATAAGTCTCCAAATTGTGAGTGCTTAAAAGGGTTTGTACCAAACTCAATTGAGGATTGGAAGAAAGGAAATTGGGCAAGTGGTTGTGTGAGGAAAACTGATTTGCTATGCCAAAAGAACACTAGCAGCTTAGCATCATCAGGAAAGGCACAAAATGATGGATTTTGGAAGTTGAGAAGTATGAAGCTGCCGGATCATTTTGAATATTTGTACAGTGAGGATTCCTCAGGTTGCCAACAATGGTGCTTGAGTAACTGTTCTTGTGTCACTACGCCAAAATTAGGCTTTAGTGGCGGTTTTTTACCGCCATTAAAGGATGTAAAACCGCTGTTAAAGCCTTTAATGGTGGTAATTTAGGACTGCCGTTTATATTCGTGTCGAAAAAGGTACAACCGTCGTAAAAGGTAAATTACCGTTGTTAAAAGTCGACCAAAAACGACAGTAATATAGGACCAAAAACGGCGGTTCTTTACCGCCGTAAATAGGTTCAAATTTTTAAAAAAATAATTCTCTCTTCTTGCACCCCCCAAGTCTTGAACCCTTGATCTCTAATCCATGCACGCCAACCACTCCACCACAGCCACTCTATATGAAATATATTCCCTAAATAAATATTTAAACATTATTTTTGCGTTATTGTAGATGGTCATGTTCAACCTCTGGCCGCGCATGGTCACCACTCGCCGGAGTTCCGCCAGAGCTCTGCCGACAAAGACCACCGTCATTAACGGCGGTAATAAGAGGGCTTTAGCGGCCGTTTTGTTACCGTCGTTAAAAGAGGGTTTTAGTGGCAGTTTTTTTAACGGCGGTAACGAAACTGCCATTAAAGATACATTAATGGCGGTATTAACAGCGGTTTCGTTACCGCCCTTAATAGTATCTATAACGGCGGTAACGAAAACTGCCGTTAAAAAAACCGCCATTAATGCCCTGTTTTGGCGTAGTGTGTGGCATATGCATATGTGACTAGAATTGATTGTCTGGTTTGGACTGGAGGGCTCATGGATGTTCAGCAGTTTTCACTTGTCGGGAACGACCTCTACCTTCGCCTTTCGTATTCAGAGCTGGGTAAAGTTAATTTATTTGAGCCTTAATATCTTAGGATTAGCAATATCACTTTCACTTTGTAATTTGTTTTTCATTATCTTTTTTTTTTTCTTTTTGTCTTCTACTTCAGGAAAAGATAAGAAAAATGATGAAAAATTCATCATCAGCTTTACAACAATTTCTGGGGTTGTCCTCTTGGTGCCTTCATGTATGGTTTGCACAGGTGGAGAGCAAATCAAAGAGGTAAGAAAGCTACATAATTGAATTCTAACAAGCGACTATGATTATTATTAACATATTTCAAATTTGAGAAATCTAAATAATTTTCAGTTCTGTGGTTCAATTTTTGTACATCAGTAAACAAAGAAAACAGGAGAAAGGACTTTGAAATGGCTGATTCAATGGACACTTCAGAGCTACCTATTATTGGCTTTGATAAAATATTAGCTGCTATTGATAACTTCAGCACAACAAACGAACTTGGGGAAGGAGGATTTGGACCTGTTTATATGGTAATTATGTTCTTAAATATATGAATTAAGCTGACATATATCCGATGTACCAACTAATAAAAATGGTGGAGTACAGGGAAAGTTAGAAGATGGGCAGCAAGTGGCAGTGAAAAGACTTTCGAGTCATTCAGGACAAGGCATGGAAGAGTTCAAGAATGAGATCATATTGATATCCAAACTGCAGCACACGAATCTTGTTAAGCTCTCTGGTTGCTGCATTGAAGGGGAAGAGAAGCTATTGGTTTATGAGTACATGACAAACAAAAGCTTGGACACTTTTCTCTTTGGTTGGTTTATAGTCTCATCTTTCCTCCTGTAATTGTTCATAGCATTCAATATTGTTACTACAATTATGTCTAGCACTGGGGGAAAACAAATTCAGACTTGTTTTCTTCTTGTTCATGTTTTAGATACAACGAAAAGGGTGCAGCTTAATTGGGCTAAACAGTTCCACATTATTCAGGGTATTGCTAGAGGGCTTCTTTATCTCCATCGCGATTCTTGTTTAAGGATTATTCACAGAGATTTGAAGGCTAGCAATATTCTCTTAGATGATGACATGAATCCAAAAATTTCGAACTTTGGGTTAGCTCGAACTTTCTAAGTGACACAAGAACTGGCAAACACTCACAGAGTGGTGGGAACATTGTAAGGATCCTTTCTTTCCTTCAATAGATTTTGTTAACTTTTGCCAACTATTTTCCCTACCGATGCAGTTATGCATTGATATGGAACATTTTATGTTTGAAATACTACAAATGAAAGTATAATGAAAATAGCCACTAGTAGCGATCACAGCTTACCAGTTTGAAAATGAACTTAAAATATATCTTTGATAAGTTGTTTTCATTTCAGTACATAAATTTTATTTTTGTTTATTATTTAGTGAAATGACTGAATATATATTGAGGCAATATAAGTGATTCAATAAATAAGTTTGTCCCCTTGCTTTTTTTTATCTTTAATTTTTAAGAACAATTAGATTATATTTATAGATTGGAAGTCCTATAATTTTGGGTAAACATAAATGTAATAATTTCTAATCAAATGCAACGGATACATGTCTCCCGAGTATGTAATGGGAGGGCTATTTTCAGAGAAGTCAGATGTCTATAGCTTTGGTGTTTTGCTACTAGAGATGGTCAGTGGCATGAGGAATACGTGTTTCCATTATCATGAAAAATATTTGAACCTCCTTGGTTATGTAAGTGCACTAATTTCACCTTTACATGCTTTCAAATATTGTTAGTTGACACCGTTATATGTGGTTCTACTAATTCAGATGTGGACATATGGGGAACTATTCTAGGCATGGAAGTTGTGCAGGGAAAGTCGGGCATCAGACTTAGTGGATGAGGTAGTGATTGATTCATGTTCCTGTCTGAAGTAATGAGATGAATATTGGCCTTCTTTGTGTTCAGGACCACGCTTGCAGATAGGCCAGCAATGTCTTCTGTGGTTCTCATGATAAGTAATGAAATAGATCTTCCACATCCAAAACAACCTAAATTCACTATTCAAAGCTTGTCAGATGTCGATCTTCGGTCACAATGCAACAAAATATGTTTCGACAGTAGGGCATCTCAATCAATTATTGAGGGGCGATAACCAATTAACAAATTATGTATATGTCGCACAACATATTTTGATATATTTGTATAATGTCAACAACAAATATAGCAAATATAATAATATAACTATGTAACATAGTTGATTTTCTCTTTTGGTTATTTGCCGTTCATAAAGTTTGGTGTTATAGTGTACTTGGCTATGCAATTCTTGAAATAAAGGGATAGGTACATATTAAAACAAGACAGGTGGCATTAACAAGAATCAAATAGATCGTAATCACAATATTCATAATATAATTACAATAATTAGTAATTTTCACTTTAAGAGTTCAAATTATGTATCTATTTTAAATAATTTTTACCACAAAGTAGCATAACGCGACAGAAATATTTTTAATTTTCTTACTATGTGAGTATATATAGTAGCATTATACATTTTGATAACTTTTAATATTTTCTTTCTCCAACTTAAAGAGATAGCAAAAAATAGAATGTGAACAATTTATTATTATTTTTTTCTCTTTTTTTTTCTCTCATAATTTTACTTTATTTTATTTTTCTCTTATGAATTCGGAAAATATGAATGGACACCATGTAGGGCACATAAGCAGTCTAAAGCCCAATAATCTTTATTTGACAAACCTCACATTCTAACCTGGACTATAACTCAAATGATCATGGAGAGGATACTTAAGCTCTAGGGTGAGATTTTCAAATTGAAGTCTATGGAGAGACATTCATATACGTTGTAATTTAATTATTAACATACTAACGCTATCTTTGTCCCAAAAAAAAAACACATTATGTCCTTTTACTCATTGCTTCAAATGTTATAAAAATACATAACACGAACATTTTTATTTTTCTATTTTTTATTTACAGGTAAATTATATGATCTTCTTAAGGTATGAATAAAATACAATCAATCTTACATTTTTATTTTTTTTTATAATTACATTAACTGCCTCTAAAACAAAAATTAGTTATCAATTTAACATGTTCCCTTTACCTTGATTTGCCTAAAATAAAAATGGATGATGTCATCTTTTTTATCTGAAAATATCAACTTTACCCTTCATAGTAATTCTCTATATCTAAAAATACCCATATTTCATATATGAATATATTATATACTGAAACCCAAATGGCCTCTCCTATCCCATCCCTAAAACCAGCCACCATCGACAACCAACTTATCAACACATATCAAGCCAGTGTTTTGAAGATATGTTGCCCATAGGCACGCCCATGTGTTGAAGATGTTGAAAATCAAACCCAAAAATTTAAGGATAAATTATAAATACATCTTTGAGATTTGCTAAAAATGCAATTGTTCTTTGCTATTCTAGAAATTACGTTTCGTACCTACAAGTTTTTAATCACATAACAAATGACCAATTTTGTTAATAAATTATTAAGTCAATTAACAGTTTATAATGATATCAGAAATATATTTTAAGTAACAATTTTGATAATTTTATTGTTGCATAGAAAAATATTTAGGAATTTCATTTTTATAGCGTCAGTGTGCTAAATAAAAAGTAGAATTTATTAGAAAATCTCCTTTCATGAGATTGTATTCCAATTAGTCCATAAAATATTTTTGTATTCCAATAAGTCTTATTATTTTGAAATTTGATCTACTAAATCCTAATTTTCATATTTAGGGTCTTTTATGAACAATTTTACCCTTATAGATATTTTGTAGCCCTTAGCAACTTGATATGGGCTTATGATGTGCTCTAATTTGAACTTTGTTTTAATTGAAAAATAGCGGGGTTTTCATAAACGTCGTAAAAAAAAAAATAAAAAAAAAAAAAAAAAAAAGTTGCCATATTCCTTTTTTCCTATATGTCTAAACCCTTTTTTTTAAATTTTAATTTTTGTATATTAAACTTAAAAAATTCATGACTTTTGGTCCTGCATATTTTATTTTTGATGAAATTTATATATTTTTGAAACCTATTTAACGAGATCTATCAAATAAGATCTCACTTGAACAAGTAATTATGTAAAATAAAAAAATAAATTTCACAATATGAATGTGCAACAGTGTGAATATTTACCCAACTATTCAAATCATAATAGGTATGTTTACATTGGCAACTTACAATATGAATATATTCAGATTGGCAACTTACAATAAAAAGGTTTAACTAACCACATATCGGTAACTTCTAGGATTACACCCTATAAGAAGCCGAGGCCTCAAAGGTCATCCTTAGGAGGTCATCCTTATGTGGTTGCTACATAGCATGGCCATTCAATCATGTAGTGGTAATTCACGGACTTGCACACAAGCAAGGATTCTAACCTACACTCCTGACCAGGGACGGAGGGACATTGGACTCAGGGGGGTCATGTGCCCCCCTGACTTTTGAATTTTTTTTTTCTTTTTTTTTTTTAAGTGTGGTCTGCCTTGTGCCCCTCCTCCTAATACACAATTTCAAACCCACTAACCCACTGACACACTGACACACCACACGCACGACGCACAATGTTTGTATGTTTTATTTTATTTTATTATTATTATTATTTTTGGAATCCCAATCCCAATTAAATACTGACACAACTTTTTTTTAGGTGAGTGCACACAACTCCAATTACAGCAAGGTTAAAACTCTAAAACCTTATAAGTGTATGAAATTCTTTATTTATTTTTTATTTATTCACAGTACTTGTGAAGTATTTTTGTATTTTCTTTGTCTTCTTTATCTCCCTTTGTTGCTTTGAAATTTACCGACTCGCGATTCACCAAATTAGGATCACACAGCACAGATTTGGGACTACACTACAACCTTGGTATCTTTTCTTCATTGTTTACAAGTAACTTTATTTTATTTTTTTTACTTTTAAATAAAAATTATGAGTATTAATTTATAATTATTTGTTAAGTTTTGATTTGTAAATTTTTTTTTATTTGTTATTATTTATGTTAAAATAAGAGATTTTGATATGCTAAAATTATAAATCTTAATTGGTGGTGATTTATATTAAAATTAGGGATTTTGGTTTGTTGTTGTTTGTGCTAAAATTAGGGATTTGATTTATGCTAAAATTAAAAATATTAATTTGCAGTGATTAATATTTAAATTAGGAATTTTGATTTGTTATAATTTGTGCTAGGATTAAAAAAATTTAATTTGTTGTGATTTGTAGTAATTTAAATTTTTTGATTTGTATTAAAATTGAAGATTTTGATTTGTGGGGGATTTGAGATTTTGATTATGAATTTTTATTCTGATTTTTAGTTTTTCCAAACAGTCATGGAGAAATATTTCAAAAGAAAATTAAAGTTGGAATCATCTCTTTATCAAGAAAAAATATGATAATTATTCTTTTGCAAAACAAAGTCGCATAGAAATCAACTTAGTAGACCTTCTTGTAGATCCAGGACTACGGCCTTGGATTATGGACTATATTCTAATTATCGAGACGGAATTCGTAGGGCATATCTACAAAAAGGTCCTTATCAACCTCGTGATCATAATTTTCCACAAAAATCATTTTGACAAAAACTTTGGCAATTTAATCAGGTTTGATTTAGTGAATTTCCTAATTGGTTGGAGTATAGCGTAGCAAAAGATGCAGCATTTTGTTTATGTTGTTATCTTTTCAAACCCGATATTGGAGATCAAGCTAGTGGTGATTCTTTTGTTGGTGATGGTTCCTCAAATTCGAAGAAAAAAGAAAAAATTGAGACTCATGTTGAAGGTCCCAATAGTGCTCATAATCCCAGTAAATGTCAAGACTTGTTAAACCAAAACCAACATATTGAAACGATTTTTTTCAAATAATCTGATCAAGCTCGAATTGAGTATTGAACCCATTTGAATTCATCAGTTGATCGTGTTAAATTTCTTCTGAGACAAGGACTTGCGTTTCGTGGGCATGATGAATTTGAAAATTCAAGTAACCAAGGAAATTTTCTTGTACTTCCCAAGTTTCTTACTGATCATAACGAAGATGTCAAAGTGGTTACATTGAGCAATGCTCTACAAAATCTCAAGTTGACATCACCTGAAATTCAAAAAGACATTGTAAATGTAGCCGCATTTCAAACTATCAATGTGATTATTAGAGATCTTGGTGATGCACTTTTTTCTATTTTGATTGATGAAGCCCGTGACATATCAATGAAGGAGCAAATGGTAGTTGTAATATGATATGTTGACAAAAAAAGGCCAAGTGATTGAGCACTTTTTGGGTATTGAGCATGTTGCTAATACGAATGCTCCGTTACTTAAACAAGCTATGGAAAATTTATTCTCCAGACTTGGATTGGGTATTTCCAGATTGCAGGGTCAAGGATATGATAGGGCTAGTAATATGCAAGGTGAGTTCAATGGTCTTAAAACACTTATACTGAAAGAGAATCCTTGTGCATATTATGTTCATTGTTTTGCTCATCAATTGCAATTGGCACTTATAGCCGTGGCAAAGAATCATAATCAAATTGCTTTACTTTTCACTTTGGTTTCTAATGTGGTGAATGTTGTTGGAGCATCATGTAAACGCCGAGATATTGTTAGGGAGAAGCAAGCTACAAAAGTTGCTGAGGCATTTAATACTGGAGAGCTATCTAGTGGGCAAGGCTTAAATCAAGAAACTAATCTTAAACATGCTGGTGATACATGTTGGGGTTCACACTATGGTACTTTAGTCAGCTTGGCTAGTATGTTTTCAACAGTGTTTGATGTGCTTGAAATGATTTCGGAGGATGGTTTAAATTCAGAACAACGAGCATAAGCAAATGTATTGTTGGACTCAATTCAATCATTTGAGTTTGTATTCAACCTTCATTTGATGAAAACGATATTGGCTATTACAAGTGAGTTATCGCAAGCACTACAAAGGAAAGATCAAGATATTGTTAATGCCATGAATTTAGTTCAAATTTCTAAAGTACGGCTCCAAAAGATGAGGGAGAGTGGGTGGACATCTTTACTTAATGATGTTTTGTCTTTTTGTGAAAAGTATGAAATTGATGTTCTCCAAATGGAAGATATGTTTGTAGCTCAAGGGAGAAAAAGGCGTAATGCTCAAAAAATTACAAACTTACATCGCGCTGAGTTATTCTACACTGTTTTGGATATGCAAGTTCAAGAACTAAATGCTCGTTTCACTGAGTCGAACACTGATTTGTTACTTTGTGTGGAATGTTTGAATCCATCTAACTCTTTCTCTAGTTTTGACAGGAAAAAGTTAATTCATCTTGCTGAATTTCATCCCAAAGAATTTTCTTCAGTGGAGCTCATGGTACTTAATGATCAACTTGATACATATATTATCGATGCTATCTAGTAGTGAGTTCTCAATGTTGAATGGAATTGCCGATCTTGCTAAGAAAATGGTAGAGACTAGAAGAGACAAAGTATATCCATTGGTGTATTTGCTCTTGACTTTAGCATTAATCTTACCTGTTGCAACTGCTACTGTTGAGAGGGTATTTTCAGCTATGAATATTGTGAAGAATCGGTTCCGGAACCGAATGGGTGATGAATGGATGAATGATAGCTTGGTTGTCTACATTGAGAGAGATATTTTTGATGGCATTGACAATGATACTATTATGAAAAGATTTCAAAAGATGAAAACTCGTCGGGGTCAATTGTAAAAGTTTAAAATTTAAAACTTTTTGTAATGGATATTAATTTTTAATGTTTAACATTAGCTCGAAAAATTATTATTATTATGTTATTGTTATTGATTGGGAAAGAAAAATTTTGAGATTGTAATTAATGGGTGCCCCCCCCCTCCCATATTAAATTTCTGGCTCTGCCATTGCTCCTGACACTGAGTATGGTTTGCCCAATCCTGGAAGGTTCATCCTACCAATCATATGTGTTGTCGGCCGGGTGGATAACCCCAAGGAGAGTGGAACTTGGAATCTCATGGCTTATGCCCCGAAGTCTTACCAAAGTGCCACAGCCCCTTAGGTTTCGTATACCGTAACGAGAAAATGTCAATGAATTCCATGATGTGAACATTCACAAAATCAATATAATAAGACAAGCGGATTTTTGAAAATGTCCGACAATTATCTTAGAGATATAATTATTTTTAATGGTTGAGATGAATCTAACCAATTCTTATCAATGGTTTAGATCAATCCTAAAATAAACAACACCTACCAAGCAAGCTTTGGTTCCATCCAAGTGAACGACACTCCCTCCTGTCTCTCTCAAACTCTCCTCCCAAGAAAGGGAAGGTGTTATGCCGTTCACGTCGGTTATTATGCGATCGTTCATGTCTTTAACTAAAAGTTGTGTGTTATATTCAGTTTGAAATTGGTGTTGTAATTACAATTTATCAATTTTAAACCATAAATCTTTCTGACAAAGGTGGGTGTTTGGTTGGGTTAGTCATTGTGTGAGTTTTTATTTACAGTTTAATTTTTGACATGGGTTTGATTTTGAAATGAGAAATGAATTTTGAAATAGATTTTGTTTCTTAAATGGATGTAATTCTTTAAAAGGTTTTGGGTGCAAAATTATATTTGATCATTATGAAATGGGTTTCATTTTTTAAATGGCTTTTGATTTCTTAAATGATTTTTTATTTTTCTGACATGGTTTTAATTTATGAAAT
Source organism: Camellia japonica (assembly GCA_030407325.1). Taxonomy (NCBI): domain Eukaryota; kingdom Viridiplantae; phylum Streptophyta; class Magnoliopsida; order Ericales; family Theaceae; genus Camellia; species Camellia japonica. Next base: position 42,324,973 of record JAPPVO010000014.1, read on the forward strand.
GGGTCTGATTCTTTAATAGGAAATGGGTGTTAATTTTTGAAAAGAAAATGTTTGAAACTCTCATACATCTTTCACGATTCAATCTACAATGATGTGATTTGACAAGTATTAGTTTTTTATTAGTTACATACTTAATGATATGAGATTCACCACCCTTGCCACATGATTGTGGATGTATTTAAGAGTGTAAATGTGGGTCTCTAGTACTGTTATTTTTTAAATGAGTTTTGAATGGATTTAATTTTTTAAACCGTTTTGGGTCCGAAGTCACTTGATCATCAAGAAATGGGTTTCATTTTTAAAATGGGTTTTGATTTTTTAAATGAATTTTTGTTTTCATTTTGATTACATAGTTTGATTTATGAAATGGGTTTGATTCTTTAATGAGAAATGTGTGTTAATTTTTGAAATGAATTTTGATTTCCTATGGTTTTGAAAAGCTTTTGATTTATGAAATGGGTTTTAATTTATGAAATTAGTTTAAAATATTTGCTGTATAGGTGTGCTCAAGTAGACAAAGCCAAATCACTTTTAGTTATAATAAAACCATCACAATGGATCATATCTAAATCGCAACTGTTTCATAATTGTTCATAACTTAAAAAAATAATTAAATTTGAGACCCACAACAACAATGAAAGTGTGCTTTGTTTTGTTTGGAAGCTTTATATATTTATATTGAAATTATTAGTCGTTAAATTTGATATTTTAATTTTTTTTCTTGCTTTTTCTGGTTCATTTTTAGCTCAAGTACTTTTCATGTTTGTGTTGTGAGTCATAAGTTGCAACATACTCTTTAATTTTTTGCAAATTTAAAACTTTGCTGGGACTATTTACTTGTTTTTCTTCCTTTTTTTTTTTTTAATTAATATTTTTCCATACATTGCATGCCATTTTATGGTGTACAATAAATTTGCATTAGTTTTAACTAAGATTTTTGGACATTCAAGTTCCATTAAATTTTAAATAGTCGAAATTACCCTTCAAACAATAATTGTTCATCATTTATGATTATCTATAAACGTAACATGATGATTTGACATTTATTTTCAAATTTTAAAATATCCACTTTCAAATTGACAAAAACTAAAAAAAAATTATGGACAATGTTTTTTTTTTTTTTTGAAAAATTTGAAAAAACAGAATTATTTTTTTGTGCAAAATTGAAAATTTTGTATCTATAAAAGAGCATGATGTTGGAACATTTGATGTGCAAAACTGAAAAAAAAAAAAAAACAAAATCAGTGCGTTTGGTTTCAGCTATCTGAAAACTGAGTTTTTTTTTTTTTATTTTTCTTGTTTTATTATTTTTAGTGAATATTTTTAAATTTTTAAACATTTTTTTAAAACTTTTTTAGATGCAATTTATTTAGATGTATCTAAAAAGTAATATATTTGTGAAAAAATATTTTAAAAAATTAATAAATACACAAAAATATATTGAATTTTCATTTTTTTTATTTTTTATTTTTGGTATTTAGTGAATTTTTTAAAGATTTTTTTCAAGAAAAATATATTTTTTTCCTGTATTTATGTTAGGTGTGTCGAAATATTAAAAAAAAATTGCTTAAAAAATTTAAAAAATTTAGTAAAATCAAAAAAATACGGAAAATAAGGAAGTATAATTTTCTAAATAGTATTTTCAAAAAACTGGAAGCAACATAATATTCTCAGTTTTAAAACTGGAAAAAAAACTATTTAATGCTCTCGGTTTTATTGGATAGTTGAATCAAACCAATAAATATAATGGCAAAAACGTTTAATCTCATGCTCTGTTTTTTTTCATCAGTTAGTGAAATAATTATATGGAACATTACTATGCAAAATTGATAATATTCTTAGTTTTAAATTTTGAAAAAAAAAACTGATAATATTCTCAATTTTATTAGATAAGATTTATTGGTTCAAAAAATCTTACATAGGACTTCAGCTACCATTACATTTATAAATAGGACTTTTAGGTAATTAGCTCTAAATTGTATATGTTTACTCCTTAATTTGCATTGAGACGAGAGAGAGTTGTTATTTTTAATTGAGTTCTGTAGAGCATGTGGTACAAGAAAAATTGTTAGATCTATTTAATCTTGATATACTTAAAAAGTATAAAATTTGTACAAAAATCGTTAGCAAAGTAATTAAATACAACAAAATACGAAAATGTATTAAACTTTTGTATTTCTTTTGTTATTTTTTGTATTTGATGAATTGTTTTTTTTTAAAAAAAAATCACAAATATTATACCTTTTAAATATATATAGATTAGTTGCATATAAAAAATAAAAATTTTGCAGAAAATATTAAAAAATCACTAAAAATAAAAAATAAAAAAAAAACCAAAAAAATCAATTTTCAGAAAAAACATGTAAACCAAACAAGGTGAATATTTCTTCATATTGTTAGTGTCTTTATAAAAACTATTACAGACTCCACAAATTTCAACATAATACATATAAATTTTAACTACATTTAGATCACAACATTATTTACAACATGCCTTTAGGAATGGACATACACTAATAGTCAATAAAGATAAAAGAAATGTTAAAATAGCGAATAAAGGGGTGTTTGGGATGGGCTAAAATAGCTCATCCCAAGCTAAAATAACTAAATCAGTTCAAAAAAAAAAAAAAAGAAGTTAAAATAACTAATAAAACAAAACATCACATCATATTACTCTCTCTAGTTTTTTACACCTCTTTTTTGTGAAAAGCCAAATAATCTATTCCCAAGCGAGGCGTAAGGCAAAATGTCACATTATACACATCAATCAATTATTTTTTTTCTCACAACCATCTATTCAACTAAAAAAAAAATTACAAATCATCCCAAACACAAATTTTTTCAATCCCATAAAATAGCTAAAAAGCCAATTAAAACTTTTTTTTCCATCTCATAAAATAGCAAAAAAACCAACTAAAATAACCAAGTTACAAAACGAGGCCTTAAGCTTCGTTTGATAACATGAGTTTGTAGTCAAAAAATTAAAAAATTACTATAACTTATCGCATCACTCTTTTTACCTGTATAGTTTTTTGTTTTTTGTTTTTTTATTTTTTTTGTTTTTGCGGTAAAAAGTCAAAGTAAAAAATCCAACTAAAATAACCAATTTCTTATCAGAATCTTATTAAACTTAAAAATTTATTCAAACTTTACTGAGCTGATCTTGAACCACCTGTTTTTAAAGAGTTGACCGAGTAACTTTAGTTGATTTAAGAGCAGAGCACATAGCTTTCAAATAATGAATCTACAGCCCGATTGTTTCATCCCCAAATTTCGATCCTTGAGAAAATGGGGGAGTAGTAACAGCTTATTCATCCCCAAATTCAGATTCTTAAGTTCCTCAGGGAATGTTCTACATGTGTTTGTGTTTTTGTTTCTATGATATGCATCAACAATGTTGATATGTGTTTTTCCCCAATTTGATTCTATCATACAGATGGTTTTGTGTTCTCTGAACTTTGTAGTAGTGATGAAACATTTCTATGATTCTCAAGAAAGAAAGAAAAAAAAGAAAAAAAAGAAAAAGAACATACCCTGCCTCCTCAAGTCTAACAAATGGTAAAGACGGAAATTTGAGACTATTGGATGGCATGAACAACACTGTCTGGTTGACAAATGCTTCTGTCCATTCCAACAACTCAATTGCAGTGCTTTCAGACAAGGGAGACCCTACTCTTAAAGATAGTGTCTCTGGATTGACCTTATTGGAGAGCTTTAATTATCCGTGTGAAACTTTTTTAGCCCTGCATGATGCTAGGACTGAACACGAAAACCGGAGAGAAACACTTCCCATCTTCCTGGAAAACAGAAGACGACCCATTGCCTGGAAATTTTGTTTGTGGGATTACACCAGAGACAAAACCTCAAGCTTTCATTTGGAATGGTTCCTAGCCTTACAGTAGAAGTGGTCCGTGGGGCAGATCGAATTCATAGGCATACTGGGCACTGCCCGGATATTCCAATTGATTTAACCTCCTACCCGATAATCAGCAGGGAAGTGTGTACCTCACATTGGGCACTTATAATAACTCTTCTGTCAGCATTGTGGTCTTAGCATCGGCAGGAACTGTGAACATAATGCGCTGGGATGAACAAGTTAAGAGATGGCACGTTGGTTGGACTGTACCGGTGCATCCATGTGGGGTATGTGGACCTTCAGGGCTTTGCAATAGAGATCAATCTCCAAATTGTGAGTGCTTTAAAGGGTTTGTACCAAATTCAACTGAAGATTGAAGGAAAGGGAATTGGGCAGGTGGTTGTGTGAGGAATAATGAACTGCTATGCCAAAAGAACACTACCAGCTTAGCATCATCAGGAAAGGCTCACAATGATGGGTTTTGGAAGCTGAAAAGTATGAAGCTGCAGGATCATTATGTGTATTTGTACAATGAGGGTTCCTTGGGATGCCAACAGTGGTGCTCAAGTTTGTTTGGACTAGAGGCCTCATGGATATTCAGAAGATTCCATTTGCCGGGAATGACCTCTACCTTCGCCTTTCCTATTCAGATCCGGCTAAAGTCACTTGTTTTGCTGCCTTTTAATAACTTTGGATTAGTAAAATCATTTGTATTATAATTTGTTCTTCATTTTATTTTTCTTCTTTTTATATTTCATTTTTTGGAAAAGTAAGAGAAGTCAAAAATTCATATGTCAGCTTTACAACAATTTATGGGGTTGTTCTCTAGGGAACCTTCATGTATGGTTTGCACAGGTGGAGAGAATCAAAAAGGCAAGAAAGCTATAATATAATTGAATTGTTCATTTTATGTTTTAGTATTTGATATGGGTATTTTATGCAGAGTAAATCAACAGGGACATTCCATTTGCTTCTGAAACTAATTTGACATATCCATCAATTTTCTCTCTCCTCTCACAGAAAATAATGATTTCTATTTCATCAAAGGGCTCTTTATTCTTTTAGTACGGTAAAAATTCAGTTTTGTTGTCGATAATACAGCAATTCTACTCTAATATTCAGATTAATTAAAAGAGTCTTTAAGTTTAATGAACCACAAATTTTATAATTTACCATACAACCAGAACAGTATAAGTTAAATTAAGGAAAAAGCCAGAACAACCAGAACAAAACTGTATAACAATTAGAACAACCAGTGAAGTCAGAACAGAACAACCATAAAATAGAACAGCCAAGAACGGAAAACAACCAGAAAATAACAACCAGAACAGAAAATAACAAGCAGTGGGGGGAAAAAAAGTAAGAAAAATAACCAGAATTGAAAAAATAACAAACAGAAAATAACTAAGAAAAAATATATTAGATGAAAAATTAACAAGCGATAATAATGAAAACAAGCGACCATCAGAAATCTATATGGCTCAACAAGCAACCATGATTATTATTAACATATTCCAAATATATTGGTCTTGAAGGCACAAATCAGAAATCTAAATAATTTGTTGTTCTATGGTTCAATTTGAATGTCAGTGAAGAGAAAAATCAGGAGAGAGGACTTCATCGGCTTTGATAAATATTAGTCGCGACCAATAGCTTCAGCAAAACAAACAAACTTGGGGAAGGAGGATTTGGAACAGTTTATAAGGTAATTATATTCTTTTATTGCATATATATAAATATGAGTTGAATACATGCATAGGTATCCCATGTACTTATGAAGCGAAGTCTTACATCTAGGTACTAAAGCAACTATTGGCCATCAATTTTCATGTGAAGTATATAAGCATGAGGGTACCCTCTCCTGAATAGCTAGCTTTTGGGGTTGAGATCTATACAAGACCATGTAAGATGGTATCAGAGCTCAGCTTGAGAAAGGTCTTTGGTTCAAGTCTATTTGGTGACATTTCGTATTTTGTCCCTATTAGGTTTCTTCTCTGTTTGTCTCTCTAAGTGCGAGATGAGGTTGCTCCCGAAGTGCCAGGGATGGATAGGTTTCTACCCCCATTTGGTTTCGTCTTCTCTATTTAGTTGTTTGTTTCTTTTTTCGTTTGGTTCTCTATTTGTCTTTCTACATGCAAGATGGGGTTGCAGTCGGAGTACTAGGAATGGGTAGGGTGCGTGTCCCTTGCATGTGGTAGATGTTGTCGAGTGAACACATTGGGCGTGAGGGAGAGTGTGAAGCGAAATCTCTCATGGCTTGGGTACTAGTGTAATGTATAGTATAAAAATGTGAGGGCACTCTCACATTAATACCTGGTTTTTGGAGTTGAGTTCTATCCAATACCTAGGTACTAAACTAATGTTAAGTAGATGAGCGTGAGGGCACCCTCACCTTATCATGAAACAAACTAACAAAAATTGCGAACCACAGGGAATGTTGGAAGAAGGGCAAGAAGTAGCAATGAAATGACTTTCAAGACATTCAAGACCATGTCCGGCCCTGAGTTTTCAAGGGCCTAAGGCGAAACCAAAAAATGGGGCCTATATTCACTATAAAAAAATAAAATAAAAAAATAAAAACCTTGTTTGGCACCACTACCGCCGATTGATACCAAAATAGTGTATTCATTCCAAAGTACCAGCCAAAAAAAAAAAAAAAAAGTTACGAAAAGGTATAGTTCAAATCAACAGAACAAATTAATTAATCAACAAATCTAATTAATGAAATGTTCCAGCAGTCTGAAGCAAACACAAATGATTTCATATTGTGTTAAATTGAAGAGTGGGATAATAATTTTGCTTCACCAGCAGAGTGAAGCAAACATAAATGAAAAGGAAACATGACTATATAATCAATTTTCCACACGAAACACACAATCCACTCATTGTCTGATATCTGATAGCAAAGAAATAATAGAACACAATTTAATGAAACAAAATTCGGGCAAAAAAATTAGGAAAACTTTATTCAATTAAAATATGATAAAGACATAGGGTAAACAAATTTGGGTAAAATTATTTATTCCATTAAAATCTGATAGTTTATGAGAGAGAAAAATTAGGACAAAATTATTTATTCCATTATTTGGGTCAACTATACTTGTATATGTTTTAATACATTTTTTTTTTTTTCAGTTCGGCCTAACCACATTTGTGATTAAATGTTTTTTTTTTTAACTAGGCCCAACGGAATTTTTTTGAAATCCTTTAAACTAGCCCTAAATCAACAAAAACAAATTGGGTCTATTTAAATTTTGAATATACTAATGAATTTGGGGGCTGTAGACGCGCCCGAACGTCCCGGGAGGATGAATCCCGTTCTGTTCATTTGGGCTTACTACAATTCAAGACTCAAATATCACAGTTCTTAATCTGAACCAAAGAGTCCAAATCCGGCAAATCGTTTTGAGAAAACAAATTTTTAGAAAAGAAGTGCCAAACATGGACTACTTTGCCAGATACAGAGTCGCCACCTAAATATTTTTTTTATAGGGGAATTTAGAAAACCCTGACTCGGTGCCAAAGGCCACGTGTCCGTCATCACCAAAGTTGTCTCGGCTTGGGAACTTGGGTACGATTGGGGAAGGTCTGCTATGAGCACCCCCTCTCGCCCGATCCGAAGATCGGCCTCTACTAACCGTGATATCTTATTTTGAAAACATTACGCGTTCTTATTCCGGTTATTAGCCTAGAATTACTATGTTATGCGCACAGCAAACAAGTATAGACCAAATTGCCTAAATTGGAACAAAACATTTCATGTTTGTTTTGAAAATGGTTTGCTACTCGCAAGTAGGCTAGAATATAGGTTTTGCCACCCTCGAGTGGGCTTTTAGAAAAGATGGTTTTGCCACTATCTAGTGGGCTTAAAACTCACAGTTTTGATGCATTATTCTAATTTAGGTAATTCAATTTCCATCCACAGGCATTCAAGCAGTTATATCACATAAGCAGCTAGCCTCATGGTAATCATGCTATTATGGCAACACTCACACGTATGTGGTATGCTAAAGCATAAAAAGCTCACCTAGTACTCCAAGCCAAAACAGAGACTAGTTAGCAATCATATGCATGATCCTAGTTCATGTTAAGATGGCTGATGCAACACATGCAAGATGCAACTACAATAGGCTCGGCTATCCTAAAGATGGCATGTGAAATGCTGCAATTAACAAGTACTCAACTTGGAATTGAAATACAAGTGCAGTTAGCATGATGTACCGAGCCCGGTGCATGTAAGACAAATGTATGGATGCATGCATGCATAGCATAAGGTATGCTAATTTAAATATGCCCTAGTCTACCATTATAAGCGGGTAAATAAAAGGGAAGAAAGACGTGGGATTGGAAGACATGCACACACTCACCCACACTTATTACACAATTGCCCTCACTCGGAGGGTCTGAATAAATATTACATAACCGAATAAATAATTAACTACTTAATTAATTATTACAGAACCCTTATTTAATTAACAAATTAAATGCAGAATTAAAATGGCCACAGCCCCGCCTTCAAAATATTTGAATGATGCATGCTTGACTCGTACTGCCCGGAAACTCACTGCCATAGCATTGCTGCCTCTGTTTACACTGCCTAGCTCCTCTGAAGACTGCATAAGTCTTGGGATAGGTTCTCTGCACACTGTGGAACACCACCGGCTAGTAGGAATGGCCACCGGCCACTGATGAAGTTATCGGCCATTAATGGATGGCCGGTCGGCACTAGAGATGGTCGGCCGGCCAAAACTTCCTGCAGAAACTGGTTTTTGACAGCAATAGAGGGCAAGCAGTGTATGGCATGGAATTTCAAACAAATGTAAGCATGGCCACACTCCCTATCATGCAATGGACTCAAGGAAGCATGACCCTCGGCCCTCAGGCCATCAATTAGGCATGATGGCCTAAGAGGCCAAGTTTTGCAAATCAATGTAAATGCATGCAACCAAAAGAGATGAATGCCAACAGCCTATCATGTTGGGGTCAAGGGGATTGGCGACCGAGGGTTGAGACGTGTTTCGTCACTTAAAGTACGAACACTCCTCACCCCTCAAGTTTGGCTTGACACCCCAATCCAAACAATGCAATGCATGTATACAAACTTGGCTCAAAGATGCAACATGAGCAATGCAATATGCCAAACATACAAGATGTAATGCCATGTAACTCATCATGCAAACTATGACATGAAATGTAATTAGCTAACAATATGCAAGCATGCAATTGTGATACTAGGCAAGCATGAAATCAAAGCAATGCAATATGATCATGCAGTGCAAAGGGGCAGACCTCAGCCCACCCCAAAACAGTACAAAAGATGCCTAAAATGATGGATAAACACTCATGTAAGCATGCACACCAATAGGCCCAAGATTAAGGCATAACAAAGGGGCATTCTACTACCACTACCCCCAAGCAAACATGGCATGAACTATACAACCAAAACAGAGTTTTAAGGCACCAAAATAAGTCCCAAAACCCACTGATATGGCAGCCCCAAAGGTTTAAACACTTAAGCATGCACAATACTCATTTCAAGGCACAAAAGGGCACATCTTCAAAGCAATAAATGGAGAACAATTCCAAGTATGAAAGAATAAAAACATGGCCTGAAATGGCATGGCAAATGATTCCAAATCATTGAAATAGACCAACTAAGGCATGTTTATGACTCACTTACTTAGGGCTCACAAGCCAAAATGCATAGCAACCATATTAAATATGTCAAACATGACCAAATCAGTAACCAACAGACCTCAAGCATGGAAAAATATCACCAATAACTTCACAAAGCAAGGTCAAAACATGAGAGCATGGTGGTCTAATGGCATGATGCACTTATAGGCAAAATAAGGGAATACAAAGCAAGTGTATTAAGCATGAAAGGGACCATTAATCCGACCAAAAACAGAGGCATATTATGACCTAACAACATACAAAACCCTCTGAAATGGGACCAAAAACACCTAATCATGCATGCTACCCTTATGAGCCAAGAACATGCAAAAATGAGAGACTAAGGGAGAGGGGTGTCCCTCCCCTATGCAAGACCTCAAGACCCCTTCTTCACCACTGAAAATCCACTGGATTTCAGTGGTGAGAAGGCCAATACAAAAGAGTAATCAAAGCTTAACAAAGAGAGCACCAAAAGGGCCAAATAAGGCCTAAGAGGGAGAGGTCGACCCCAAACCACAAAACAACCTTAATGAAGTATCTTAAGCATGCAAATACAAGACTTTTTTCAGTTATACACAAAGTCTAAAATAGCAAGCAAGATAGGCAAAAATCTAGTGCAAGATTGGGGAATCTAAAGTAAGAATGTTACCCTTGAAGAACAGCAAGATCAGCCACCTTCCTTTGATCAAAACCAGTCCAAAAACTCAAGAACAAACCCTCAAAGCCTCTCATGGTCAAAGTATGGTGTAATGGTGTGTGTCTTAGTGCAAAACCAAGGTCAAAACACACTTTTTAGGCCTCCAAACACACACAAAGGATGAGAGAGAGAGGGAGATATATATAGAGAGAGTATATGACAGATATATGTATGTATAAGCTCTGGTTTTTTTTGTTCAACCCCTTACCATGGAGGAGGAGAGGCTCTATATATAGACAAAGCAAAGGTTTGAAACTTCTCAAAGAAGCTAAACAAAAAAGGGGCAAAGGGGGCAAGGGGGTCAAGGCTTCCTGAGGAAGTTGGGACAGCTGGAAAGCTTCTTGAGGAAGCTAAGACAAAGGTCCAAGCTTCCTCAAGAAGCTAGACCAAAAGGGTGCAAAAGGGGCAAAACAACCACACTTATGCACGGGGGCAGGGTTAGTGCATTCCAGCTGGCGCAGCTGGTATGCACCATGCCTGAAAAAGTCAAAAAAGTGCTACCGGCTAGGAAAGGAGGCCATCGGCCAAACAGATGGCCGGCCGGCCACACTGAATGCCGACCGGCCATTGGTATACTTTACCAATGGCCGGTAGCCTCAAAACACGGCCAGTGGCCTCAAGCCACGGCCGGTGGGTGCCAGGGGTAGCTAACAAGCTACTCTCCACCCTCATAAACAAAAACACAAGTGTTTGGTGCAAAACCGAACACAGAACAGTCGAGTTGAGAGATCCTGAGGCAAGGCGCGTAGCCGAGACCTCCGGGAACTCAAAACGAAACACGAACATGGGTAATCACCGAGTGTTCAAACGGCGACGTCCAAGTCTTGAGGACGGTCAAAAATTGGGTGTCTACAGGGGCCCTATTTTTAGGCCAAATTTTGAGGCCTAAAACACAAACCTTAGTCGCCTTAGACCAAGGCCGGTCCTTGTTCAGAACAAGGCGTAGAAGAGTTCAAAAATCAGATCATATTGATCTCCAAACTCTAGCAGAGGAATCTTGTTAGGCACTTGGGTTGGTGCATTGAAGGCGAAGAGAAGCTGTTGGTTTATGAGTATATGGAAAATAAAAGCTTGGGCACTTTTCTTTTTAGTTAGTTTTACTTGGTGTGTTCTTTTACCTTGTAAAATTAATAATGGCAAATTACAATGGTAGTCCTGTACTTTGATCATTGTGTCATTTTAGTTCCTGTAATTTCAATTGGCTCGATTTTGACCCTAAATTATGATTTGGTCTCAATTTAGTCTAATTGATTACAACTCTTAACATTTCTTTATTAATTGTCTTAACTAGCCACATTTTTTTTACACTCTTAGTGAAGTAAAATTATTTTCTTTAGAAAAACTAAGAAGGCACATTGTCACGACCCGAACCCGCCCCCATGGGTTAAGGCCATAACCGGCCAGTAATCATGAGATTATCTACGGCCTCAAATCGAACCAGACAAAACTCATCAGAGTAAAGGGGCCAAATGGAAGCAAATTTTAAACTTTGTCCATAGAGCTGTGCTTACATGGCACATCATAACAATCCATTCGAAAACATGTTAATAACTCACATCAAAAGATACAGCAGCATAAAATTCTGTACAGACAGGATCATTCAAATGTAAGTCAACCCGTCAAAACTATATACCACAGATGCAAAATCTTCGCCGACATGACAAAATATAAATACACAGCAAAGGGGCGAAGATGGGCCTCGTACGTGAGACGCAAGGGCTGACTCTCCAAAACTCGGTTGTCCCATACTGACTTCACTGAGGCTGGGTCTGGACTTCTCTTGGCTCACCTACAAGCACATGAATGAGCACGAGCGATTGCCCAGTGAATAATATCAAATAAAGAATATACATTGGAACAATATACATCAAACGGCCTCGGGCCCAATTTGCATTTCTAACTAATACATACATACATAGACATATGTAAGTTAAGTAACTGTGGTTCCAAACACATCATACGGCCTCGGGCCCAATTCATTCGTTTCATTGTCAAACCATAACTCGTGTCAAACTGGCCTTTAGCCTTTTCAAACTTTCATATCAAACTGGCCTTTAGGCCCATTCAAACTTTCATATCAAACTGGCCTTCGACCCATTCACATTTTCGTATCAAACTGGCCTTTGGCCCATTTACACTTTCGTGTCGAAACGGCCTCTGGCCCATTCATTCATGTCTTGTCAAAATGACCTTCGGTCCATTCATTTGTGTCAAAACAACCTTCGGTCCGTTCATTTATGTCAAAACGACCTTCGGTCCATTCATTTGTGCCAAAACGACCTTCGGCCTAATCATTTTTGTCAAAACGGCCTTCGGCCCAATCCTTCATGTCAAAACGGCCTTTGGCCCAATCCTTCATGTCAAAACGGCCTCTGGCCCATTTACTCTATTATTCAGATCAAACTGTCGTTCATATCAGATTATCATTCATGTCAGACTATCATTCGTATCAGAATGGCCTTTGGCCCATTCGCTCTTTAGGCATAGTAAGCGTTAGTCCAAAATCCAAATTAACAACTTATAGGAAGCTAAGCAGTTAGCCAATTAGCATATCTCAAATATCTTTATTAAGATACTACTCACAGTGATCGGCTTGTGGATTTGCCCTGGAGTTTGACCCTACACATCACATAACACGTATGGGTCACAAATAATTCAATCCGTTCTGAATTCAAATTTTCCTCTTTAGGCTTCATTCTTATCTCTTTAACTCAATTACAATGCTCAATGTATGCCTAAGAGTGCTTATAAGTGAAAGGGAATGGAAAAACAGAACACATAATGCATTTTTTAAATTTCAGAAAACAGGGTCCCCGCTCGAGCGTACCCTATAGGCCTGCAAAAGTGCTGGTTGCATCAAAAATACGCTCAAGTGTGAAATAGGGCGCTCGAGCGAAAGGCCTGTCAAAATAGTTCCCCCGCTCGAGCGTGAATTACCCAGCTCGAGCGGACATCCAACTCTGCAAAAAGTGCTGGGAGCACGAAAATTATGCTCGAGCGGAGGTTATCCCGCTCAAGTGGACCTCAAAATTCTGGAAAAATCCAGAGTCGTGCTCTTGAGTTCCAAACGGCCTCCAAAGGTTCTAAACTCAAAATCTTGGTTCCCAAACATGCAAACATATTACATACCATGAGTATACAAGTATTAGGAGGCCAATTACTCAAAATCAAGGTCACATTTCTTCAAAATAGATCAATATTCTTGCAAACTCATGGTTCAAGCTTTCAAACCTCATATAAGTTCATTAATCAAACATGCATGCAATCTTTTAGCTCCAATCCCATTTCAAAAGATGCAAATAGTGCCTATTCTCATAAAGCTCAACAAAACCAAGCTTGCATGCATGATCAAACTTCAAATCTTGCTTAATTGACATGATACATGCTAGATTATGCGACTTATGGCAATTTAGAAGCAATTCTATGCATGCATGATCACATCTTACCAAAACCAATTTAAATCATGCTCTTGATTACAATTAAACTTTGAGCTTACAAGATTACAAGTTCAATTCAGGAATTCAAGAGTCAATGGCTTACATAGGAGCCCAATTACTTCAATCTATGGTCCAATTTAGAGTTGGACTTCAAATTCCCAAGCCTTCAAGATCAAACATAGATTTTCTCCCTTCTCTCTCTCTAATGGCCGGCCCTCTCCTCACCTTAGAATGTATATCAGCCAAAATGAGAATTAAAGAGGGAGTTTGAGTGTGTAAAGCCCCTTACAAGCTCCCACTCACACAATACTTTAATATAAAGCCATTGGGCACTAATTAATCGTTTTGAATCTAATTATTTTGATCCGAATCAAATTTTCAATTAAATTTCGCCGTAGGCTCTAAAAATTATGCCAATCACAGTGGCGTAATCAATTTCGGGTTCTGTGGCCGATAAGGCCTCCAATTTAATTTCCAAAGCAGATTATTCAAACAGATATTCCTACGGTGAACAGATAGAAGTTCAAAGCCGCATATTTTCACATAATGGCACACAAATCATACTAAACACATAATCATACTCATATTAAGACCAATTAACATATTACGGGACAGGGGTATCACAGTCTTCCCCTCTTTAGGAAGTTTGGTCCTCCAAACTTAATTTACCTTTAGTCGAGGACAATTCGGAATACCTTTCATTCAACGGTCCCAATCCCTTTCGATAGTTGTTTGCTTTGTCTCAAAATCAAGCAACACTCTGTTCGCAATAGTCAGAGACTTACCCTTTCCTCCATACAAGGCTTGTATGGTGTCAAACTAAAACTAGAGTGTGAGCTGTTATTGTAAGCAAAGTCTGCCAATGATGGATAGATCTTCCCAACTTCCTTGAAAAATCTAACACATATATTCGGAGCATTCCTCTCAAAATCTGAAAAGTTCTTTCTGATTACACATCAATTTGCGGATGGAAAACAATGCTGACTTACAATTCAGTTCCTATTGCCTCTTGAAGGCTTATCAGAATTCAAACACATTTTAGGATTCCTATCTAAAACAGTAGATACTGGAACCCCATGCAAACGAGCAATCTTGTTGATGTAAACAGTGGCTAGTCTACAAACATCACACAAAATTTTACAGGGAGGAAATGAGTAAACTTAGTAATTCCACATACAATAACCCAAACGGGATTTATACCTTGGGTGCTCAAGGTAGCCCCACAATGAAATTCGTAGCCCCATATTCATATTTCCATTCCAAAATAGAGAGAGGTTGAAGTAGTTTTGTCACTATTTGATATTCGACTTCGACCTGTTGGCACCAAAAAATATTCAGACACAAATTCACTAATTGCCCCCTTCATGGTAGGTCACCAGCAAATTTATTTCAGATGTCGGCTAACTTTATCACAGAAGTTCAGTCTATTCCCTTGTCATAAAAGTTCAATTCATTCTTCAATAATTCCACAATTCACAATCCGATCCGGTATTTAGTTCAACGACTCCTCATAGTTATCCAAGGTCAATCAAAAGTTCCCAGGAATTCAAAGTGGATCCGGACACTGAGTCCTGAGTCAACTAGGATAATGACGAAGCAATCAACCACACGACATACGTAACTCATATACCCCCATAGTACCAATTGTAAAGCACAATAACACCGATGCAATCGACTTCAACCAGAATATACGTGTTCTCAATTCATTCAACAGTTTACAGTTTGCAATTGGGTTCAACATACAATTCCCTGTTCCATTGAGTCTTTCTACATTATCTGATAGTTGTCAAAAGCATGAGGCAATTCATATATTAATTCCCATGGCGTAAAGATATTATCAGAAACAGTTAATCACATGTTGAACACAATTTACACATCCTCAGAACCCCAATTGTAGAATATAATGGCACTAAGCAGTTATTTACACAAGGCATACTGAATTCACACACCTCCGGATAATCAGGGTTTTTCAAAGCTTCTTGGATGTTTATTACATCTACATAATACCAAAGGATGACATTCCGGACCAAACAAAGGAATAATCGTATCGGAGCCAAAGCAAACCCGTTCCCGACCGTCGGTGGCCGACCCCAGATCGATTAGACAAACCCACCCGTACAAGACCGTCGGTGGCAAAAAAGGTATCTCAACAAAAGTGCTACATAGGCTTAACGTCCCCTAGCACGAAAGGACGCTCCAAAAATGTCATCAAACAACACAATACCACTTATCATAACCTGATTTCTTGAAATCCGATGACACTGAAGCAGCTATTCTCCCTTACAAAACATATTCTGATCAGTCAAAGATAAATGTTTAGCACTGCTTATAATCAAGTCAATCTGCCATCATCGATTCCCACAGCGTCAAACGAACAAGGATGGGACAATATTTCTTACGACACCCAATCATTGGATTTGTACAATTCAGTTCATTCATAACACATATGTCCTCAATAGTTGAGGGTTGGTTGCCAATGGTGGTCATGGTCAGATCAATCTGTTGATAGCCCACAAAAGGTCTTTCAAATAGGTCAAGCATTCTAAACAGATTCAAGTTTTGGGTCTATCAGTTTTTCTGCCAAGAATAATCTGGCTATTTATTTACAGGCAATCCTCAATCCCTTTTTACAAAATTAAATCAGATAGAGGGTCTTATCAAACCAATCCCGATACAGGTCTTGCCAAATTAAATCAAACAAAGGTTCCATCAAATTATATCAAATGAGGGTTCCATCAAAACAATATCAGGCAAAGGTTTTATCGGATCGAATCAGATAAAAGTTTTCTCACCTAGAGTACATTTGGTTCTATGAGGCATACTTCGTTTGCTTCGGTACATGGTTAATAGTTCCACAATTGTCCTAAGTTCATTAACTCTCAAAGTCACATCAGGGTCATTCATCACAACTGTTTATATCAAAATGACTCAGGTCATGTACAATATGGCATTGTTCACATAAGTCCAGGTGTAGATGCATTTGCATGCAGTTGTTCATGTCAAGAGGTATGTACCATAATCAAATCAGCAGTTCCCAAATAAGTCTTATATACAAGCACATAGTGCACAGTAACACGGTAAACTAGGTTCCTTAGTTACACATAACATAGGATTGTCACGCAAAAGTTCCAAATCAGTCACAAAAGCATAGGTTTATGAGTCGAGCCCAGTATAGCCACATAATCCAGTCAACTTTCTACCAATCAAAATTACATGGTCTCACAATTATAGAGTTCATCATTTAGGGTGCTCAACTCGGTCATACGATCACAGGGTCATAATTCCAGTGGTTTAATCATTGAAGACAGTAGTATAACAACTTACCCTAAGCATAGGTTCAGATGTACATGTGCATGTGCAGAGTTACTCGATATCCCTATACATATTTCACAAATTTCCCAAATGGAGCATATACATTTACTGAATACGATCTCGATCTTGTGGGTCTAACCAATCTAGATACACATGCAGCAGATATCAAAGGATATGTCAACTCGAATCAAATAATATCTCAAGCAAAGATATACACATGTACTAATTTAGAATCAATCAACACATCAGCATTCGTTCGTAAACAGTATAGATACCTGGGATAACAATTGCAGTATTCTGAGTGCTTTCTGGGATGAGTGTAATTACTCTATCCTGAGTAGCAATTCCTACCACTGGTACGAATCTAGTTGAGGCAAAACATTTATTCACATTTGCTCAGTTCGGGAACCATTCCTTACCATATGGTCCATTTTACCACACCTATAACCAGCCCCCGAAATCCGACAACAACTCTTCAGCGTTTCTTACACTGGTGGTGACAAAGGTTCTTGCCTTAGCGACAACTGACGTTGTTGTCTTAAGATCTCTGCCGTTTCCTGTACCATCATTTCCAGTCTATCAAGTCGGGCTGTGGAAGAGCCTTCCAGCTCGTATGCCCTTAATTTAACCATCCTCTCCACAAACTCTTATTAAATCATGCCAAATACCGGGATGTCCAATACAAAAATAAACACATAGTCACATTCGTACATAGACACGTCTTTATATTCTCATTTCACATACCGTACACAATTAATCACATACGTAACAGATAATTGCATACTTATCAGATATCGCATGTTGAACATTTACTAAGTAATTATATACTCAAATCATGTTCATATTTCACATAGACACTCGTAGGCAGAATTGAATGCACATAGACACCTTTTCATGATTCATATATATGTATGTGCATTATAACAAAACAAACTTGTTGTACACATTAGCGTAACAATTCATATCTCATATTCGAATCATGTATGGTACTTCCTTTAGCGTAACATATCATGTTGGTCAAGCATATCAAGTTCCATAATGGAACCTTCCGTACCAGTAACATGTCTCATACATAGGCCACAGTATTGTTTCCCCCGGACGAGGGCCTGTGCCACGGTATTATTTCCCCCGGCTAGGGCCTTATGACCATAAGCCACAGTATTATGTCCCCTGGGCGAGGGCCTCCGCCAAGGATACCACAATTACGTTCAAGGAGAATTTAGACAATCATTCATTTATACCAAACATAGCATTTCAGGGAACTTGTCATTTCATACCATCAGAAAATAATTAAGGCTAAACATCACCTTATAGAGTTCTTATTCCCCATCTGATTAAGCTTGCATTATACCTTATACAAAAGATTCACAAGTATGCATATATCAGAAGGCATACATATTCCAATGGTTTACAATGCAAGCGATTCACGAATTTAAAGCACATAACTGTTCATATCGAAACACTTAAGCATATTCTTGATGTTTCCAAATTCATATTTATCACATGAATGCATCCTAGATCTTATCTAGATGCTTATTGCTCTTTTGGACAAGTGTGTGAGTTATTAACTCGTGCTCTGATACCACTCTGTCACGACCCGAACCCGCCCCCATGGGTTAAGGCCATAACCGACCAGTAATCATGAGATTACCTACGCCTCAAATCGAACCAGACAAAAACTCATCAGAGTAAAGGGGCCAAATAGAAGCAAATTTTAAACTTTGTCCATAGAGCTGTGCTTATATGGCACATCACAATCCATCGAAACATGTTAATAACTCACGTCAAAAGATATAGCAGCATAAAATTCTGTACAAACAGGATCATTCAAATGTAAGTCAACCCGTCAAAACTATATACCATATATGCAAAATCTTCGCCGACATGACAAAATATAAATACACAGCAAAGGAGCGAAGACGGGTCTCGTACGTGAGACGCAAGGGCTGACTCTCCAAAACTCGGTTGTCCCATACTGACTTCACTGAGGCTGGGTCTGGACTTCTCTTGGCCCACCTACAAGCACATGAATGAGCGTGAGTGATTGCCCAGTGAATAATATCAAATAAAGAATATACATTGGAACAATATACATCAAACGGCCTCGGGCCCAATTTGCGTTTCTAACTAATACATACATACATAAACATATGTAAGTTAAGTAACTGTGGTTCCAAACACATCATACGGCCTCGGGCCCAATTCATTCATCTCATTGTCAAACCATTACTCGTGTCAAACTGGCCTTCAGCCTTTTCAAACTTTCGTATCAAACTGGCCTTTAGCCCCATTCAGACT
This sequence comes from Camellia japonica, assembly GCA_030407325.1. Lineage (NCBI taxonomy): Eukaryota > Viridiplantae > Streptophyta > Magnoliopsida > Ericales > Theaceae > Camellia > Camellia japonica. The sequence goes on from JAPPVO010000014.1 coordinate 42,344,249, forward strand.
TTCGTATCAAACTGGCCTTCGGCCCATTCGCATTTTCGTATCAAACTGGCCTTTGGCCCATTTACATTTTTGTTTCGAAACGGCCTCTGGCCCATTCATTCATGTCTTGTCAAAACGACCTTCGGTCCATTCATTTGTGTCAAAACGACCTTCGGTCCGTTCATTTATGTCAAAACGACCTTCGGTCCATTCATTTGTGCCAAAACGACCTTTGGCCCAATCATTTATGTCAAAACGGCCTTCGGCCCAATCCTTCATGTCAAAACGGCCTTCGGCCCAATCCTTCATGTCAAAACGGCCTCTGGTCCATTTACTCTATTATTCAGATCAAACTGTCGTTCATATCAGATTATCATTCATGTCAGACTATCATTCGTATCGGAACGGCCTTTGGCCCATTTGCTCTTTAGGCATAGTAAGCGTTAGTCCAAAATCCAAATTAACAACTTATAGGAAGCTAAGCAGTTAGCCAATTAGCATATCTGAAATATCTTTATTAAGATACTACTCACAGTGATCGGCTTGTGGATTTGCCCTGGAGTTTGACCCTACACATCACATAACACGTATGGGTCACAAATAATTCAATCCGTTCTGAATTCAAATTTTCCTCTTTAGGCTTCATTCTTATCTCTTTAACTCAATTACAATGCTCAATGTATGCCTAAGAGTGCTTACAAGTGAAAGGGAACGGAAAAACAGAACACATAATGCATTTTCAAAATTTCAGAAAACAGGGTCCCCGCTCGAGCGTACCCTATAGGCCTGCAAAAGTGCTGGTTGCATCAAAAATACGCTCGAGTGTGAAATAGGGCGCTCGAGCGGAAGGCCTGTCAAAATTGCTCCCCCGCTCGAGCGTGAATTACCCAGCTCGAGCGGACATCCAACTCTGCAAAAAGTGCTGGGTGCACGAAAATTAAGCTCGAGCGAAGGTCATCCCGCTTGAGCGGACCTCAAAATTCTGGAAAAATCCATAATCGTGCTCTTGAGTTCCAAACGGCCTCCAAAGGTTCCAAACTCAAAATCTTGGTTCCCAAACATGCAAACATATTACATACCATGAGTATACAAGTATTAGGAGGCCAATTACTCAAAATCAAGGTCACATTTCTTCAAAATAGATCAATATTCTTGCAAACTCATGGTTCAAGCTTTCAAACCTCATATAAGTTCATTAATCAAACATGCATGCATCTTTAGCTCCAATCCCATTTCAAAAGATGCAAATAGTGCCTATTCTCATAAAGCTCAACAAAACCAAGCTTGCATGCATGATCAAACTTCAAATCTTGCTTAATTGACATAATACATGCTAGATTATGCGACTTATGGCAATTTAGAAGCAATTCTATGCATGCATGATCACATCTTACCAAAACCAATTTAAATCATGCTCTTGATTACAATTAAACTTTGAGCTTACAAGATTACAAGTTCAATTCAGGAATTCAAGAGTCAATGGCTTACCTAGGAGCCCAATTCCTTCAATCTATGGTCCAATTTAGAGTTAGACTTCAAATTCCCAAGCCTTCAAGATCAAACACAGATTTTCTCCCTTCTCTCTCTCTAATGGCCGGCCCTCTCCTTACCTTAGAATGTTTATCAGCCAAAATGAGAATTAAAGAGGGAGTTTGAGTGTATAAAGCCCCTTACAAGCTCCCACTCACACAATACTTTAATATAAAGCCATTGGGCACTAATTAATCGTTTTGAATCTAATTATTTTGATCCGAATCAATTTTTCAATTAAATTTTGTCGTAGGCTCTAAAAATTATGCCAATCACAATGGCGTAATCAATTTCAGGTTCTGTGGCCGATAAGGCCTCCAATTTAATTTCCAAAGCAGATTATTCAAACAGATATTCCTACGGTGAACAGATAGAAGTTCAAAGCCGCATATTTTCACATAATGGCAGACAAAATCATACTAAACACATAATCATACTCATATTAAGGACCAATTAACATATTACGGGACAGGGGTGTCACACACATTGTGGAGAATGTATCAATAAATAAATCAAATATCAAAATTTAAAGTCTCATCTTTCTCTATGTTTATTGTTCATAGCTCATTCAATATTGTTACTACCACTAAGGAACGAAATTTTATAACTTGTATTCATCCTTGTTCTCTTATTCTCACTGGAGGTAAAATGTATGGAAAAGAATGGCTTTGATGAATGCATTTTTTTTTTTTATTCATGCTTTTAGTTAGATGCAACGAAAAGGGTACAGCTTGATTGGGCTAAACACTTCCACATTATTTAGGGTATTGCTAGAGGGCTTCTTTATCTCCATCATAATTCTTATTTAAGGGTTACTCATTGAGATTTGAAACAACAATATTCTCTTAGATGACATGAATCCAAAAATTTTAGACTTTGGGCCAGCTCTAACTTTTCAAGTGATACAAGAACTAGCAAACACTCATAGGGTGGTGGGAACAGTGTAAAGATGTTTTCTTTCCTTCGGTAGATTTTACTCGCCTTTGCCAATTATTTTCCCTACTGATGCAGTTATGTATGACATGGAAACATTTTATGTTTGAAATACTACAAATAAAAGTTTAATGGAAATAAGCCCTAGTAGGGATCATAGCAGGTTCATTGCTTTGAAATGGGCTTAAAATATATCGTGGATGGAGCCAAAGACTAGAGTTCCAATGTGACTACAGGCATGAGGACATGACATAAGTGCTTGCAAGGGAGGCTAGTTCAACTCCCTCTAGGTTCTAAATTTAGTAAATAAGTTTTTCCCCTTCTTTTTTTTTATTTTTAATTTTTTAGGACAATTACATTATATTTATATTTATTTATTGGAAGTCTTATAATCTTGGGTAAGCATAAATGTAAAAATTTCCAATCAAATACAGTGGTTACATGTCTCTTGAGTATGCAATGAGAGGATTATTCTCAGAGAAGTCGAACGTCTTTAGCTTTGGTTTTTGCTATTAGAGATGGTCAGTGGCATGAGTGTTGAATTGTAAGCTTGATTCAAGCAAAGCCTTCACAAGAACATTCACCACCATCCATCACTGTGTATTTGAAGGCTGCAAAGTCAAGAATGAAGGTTGAAGAACCTCTTGGAAAGAGGAGTTCAATTTGGTTTTGATTTGCTGTTGTGTGTTTTTTTTCTTGTGTTTAGATTGTTTGGTTACATTGTGGGATTAGTATATAAATATATTGAGTGTTTAGTTGTTTGATAAGAGTGTGGGAGAAAGAAAAATAAGAGAGAGAGAGAGAGAGAGAGAGAGAGAGTGATTTGTAATATATGCTTTGTTTGTTTTTCTAAAAAAATTGAGTGAATTTAAATTGAGTTTGGTTCTATGTTAATTCTCTCTTTGTGAATCACAACATGTGATTTATATCCTACTCCCACCAGCAAGTGGTATCAAACCCAAAAGAGCCAAGAATTGGCTGAATTTCCGAAAAATAACTTGTGAAATAGAGTAAATTTCAGAATCTAAAATTTTCAAATTTGTCAAAATCAACTTTCGATTATACCAGTGTGTAGCCCTCGTTGAGACGAACGTTCTGGAAAAAATAGCTTAAAAAACGTAGCTAAAATGGAGCTAAAATGAAGCTATACAGGCCAGTCAAAGTTTATCCAAAAAAGTCAACTCTGTCGGAGAGGACGACCGTCGCTGACATCATCATCTCCGTTGCTGATGTCAGCATACCACAATTTAGAAGAAATTATTTGGTGCTTTGTGGGTCACAGATTCAACAAATCTCAATCAACCAAAATTGTTTTGGCTTAATCTAAGTCATTCGAAGTCCGATTTGGATGATCCAAGTGTTTTCTAGTTATTTGGAATATTCTAGACACATTCGTACGGTCAGAATTTGCAAATTACGTTCTGAAAATTTACATATTTTTTTTTTTAAAGATTAAATTCAACCAATGGCAAATGGAAACGTGCAAGCCCTCATTCCAAAGCTTACGAAAGACAACTAAGACAATTAGTGCATCTAAATGAGAGCACTACTGGGTGCTCAAGACGTCATGAAAGTTGTGAAAAATGGATATGAAGAGCATGCTTCAAAAGAAGCAGAAGGTGCCTTGCTTGAAGCAGAAAAAACAACTCTTTGAGCCGAACGAAGGAAGGATTGCAAAGCAAAATCCATCATATATCAAGATTTTGATGCATCCACATTCGAGATCATCGCCTCCTCCAAAATAGCGAAAGAAATCTAGGAAACTCTCCACGTGACTCATAAAGGTGCCGATAAAGTAAAGAGGATTCTCCTCCAAACTCTACAAGGTGAATTTGAATCTCTACGCATGAAGTCTTCAAATTATTTTCGAATACTATTCGAGAGTAATGGTGGTTGCAAACCAACTAAAGCGGAATGGAGAAGCCCTTACTGATATGAGAATATCAGAAAATTTTGCGATCCTTGGATCCAAATTTGATTATATTGTTGTTGCTCTTGAAGAAACCAAAGATCTAGGACAGTTTCCGTAGAAGAACTTGTGGGTTCACTACAAGCCCATGAACAAAAAATGATGAGAAGAAATGAAGACAAAGGGATGGAACAAGCCCTACATTCAAAGTTGTCCCTCATCGGAGAAAGATCTTAGCAAGGGGGGACATCGCAAAGAGGACGTGGACGTGGTCAAGCCTATCGTGGAAGAAGTTCTAGAAATTCTTAATCTAAAGGAGGAGGAGGAGGAAGAGGTTCATCTAAAGGAGGATGAGGACAACAAAGCTATGTCTCGACAGGAAGAGGACCAGGAAGAAGAGGTGGTTACAACAATCGTCAGAATTTTGATAAAAGCAATGTCCAGTGTTACCATTTCCACAAGTTTGGTCACTACAGTAATGAGTGAAAAAATAAGCAATCATCCAATGAAGTTAGTGAAAGAACTAACTATGCAGAGATAGAGTCCGTTGACAAAGAGGCGATATTTTGATCAAGAGGAATAATGGAGACCATGCTTTCATCTCCAATGTCTATTATGTTCCAGACACGAAGACAAACATATTGAGTCTTGGACAACTCCTTGAAAGAGGCTATCAAATTAGCCTGAAAGATATGCTGCTCACAATTCAAGACATTCAAGGGAAGCTAGTTACTCAAGTAAAGATGGAAGAGAATAGAATGTTTCCTCTTACGATTCACCATGGCACACCAAAGTGTCTAAGTGCAATGATAAATGAAAAAGACTGGATGTGGCATCTTAGATTCGGACATCTCAACTTTGAAAGCTTGAAGCAGTTGGGAACCAAGAACATGGTGAAAGGTATGCCCAACATTCACCAACCAACTGAGATGTGTGAAACCTATATTATTAGTAAGCAATACAGGAACAGCTTTGGAAAGGAAGCAAATTGGAGAGCAACCAAGCCGCTCGAACTAGTTCACACAAATGTGTGTGGTCTGTTGAAACCAATATTAAACGAGCAGAACATATACTTCCTCACTTTCATTGATGATTAAAGTAGGAAGACTTGGGTGTATTTCCTCAAAAGGAAGTCAAAAGTGTTTGAAAAGTTCAAAGAGTTCAAAACTCTTGTGAAAAAGCAAAGTAGTTATTATATCCAGACATTACGATTAGATCAAGGTGGAGAATACAAGACGGATGAGTTTGAAGAATTCCTTATGGAACAAGGAATCAAACGACAGTTTACACTAGCTTATACTCCCCAATTGAATGGAGTAGCTAAACAAAAGAATTGCACGATTCTTAACATGGCCAGAAGTATGTTAAGAGACAAGAATATGCCCAAGAGTTTTTTGGCTGAAGCAGTTTCATGTGCAGTCTATTTGTTGAACATATGTCCCACAAAATCCTTGACAATGAAGACACCGCATGAAGCATGGAGCACTCACAAGCCGAGTGTGAGTCATCTCAGAATCTTTGACAACATTGCCTATGCCAAGATCCCTGAAGCACAAAGAACAAAGCTTGAAGATAAAGGAGAGAAGTGTATCTTTGTTGGATATGGTGATAGTACAATGGGGTACAAACTATTCAATCCCATCACGAAGAAAATGTTTTTCAGCCAAGATGTCATCTTTGAAGAAAATGAGTCTTGGAAATGGGACGAGTTGAATCTTTCACAAATACAGAGCTGATAATTGAAGATGAAGAATCAAATCAGCCAAGAGAAATGACTAGGAAGCCACCATCACCAGAGAGCAAGAGATATCTCTTCGTGTTTTTCCTTCACCATAGAGGAATGAAACTCAATCACCAATACAACAAGAAATTTTAGACATGAGGCCCAGAAGGATTTGCAATCTACAAGATCTGTATGAAAATATATAATAGATGAAGATACCAATCTATTTTGTCTACTAATTAGCTGTGATCCAATTAGCTTTGAGGAAGCTAACAATGAAGATAAATGGAAGAGAGAAATGGATGAAGAAATCAAATCCATTGAGAAGAACAAGACTTGGGAGTTAACTACTCTCCCGAAGGGCTCCAAAAGTATTGGAGTGAAATGGATCATACCGCAGCTACCAGTTGTGATAATAAATGAACCGTAAAGGTGATTGGTAATGTTTGTTTAGTGGTGATTGTTTTCATTTTTTTGATTTGATTTGATTTAATTTTTATTTATTTATTTTTTGTGTTGCAATAATGCCTCTTTGTGTAGAGGCTTCTTCCTTTCATGGAGATTTTCTTCTCTATATGTGGAGGTTTATTTTTGTTCCTATGTGGAGACGCATATTCTCCTTATGTGGAGGTTCTTTTTATCCATTTAAAATATCTTTTGTACTCTGATATACCTTATTAGACAACTTATTGTCGGATATGTAATGTAAATCTCGTGCTTTACTAAAAAAAAAAAAGAAAAGAAAAGTTGTTGAAAGGAGCTTCGAGGCTAAAAAATGGGACAATTACAAAAATAATAAATAAATAAATAAAAACTACTCAAGGTTTTAGCATTGTAACAAAATGAACCTTACGCTGTCAATTTAAATCCTTATCTATTGAATTTTTTTTTTTTTTTAATCTAAACCATTCACTTACTTTCGTTAAGTAAAACTAATGAAAAAAAGAATATTTTAGTTATTAAATTCAAGATAAATATACATAAAATGTATTGAATTTAATGACTAAATTACTCATTTTTTTAAATTGATTTTAGATAACAAAAATAGTCCAATGGTTTAGATTGAAAACAAATCAAAAGTTTAGGGTTTAAATTAGCAAGATTAAAAACTCATGATTTATTTATCTAAAAGATCAAATTTTGGATGCTTTTATTATTATTATTATTATTATTATTATTATTATTATATTATTATTATTATTATTATTATTTTTTGTAATTTACTTCAAAAAAAAAAAAAAATTAACCTAACTTTACAAAACTCTTATCCATTCGATAATAGTCACATTACTTGAGTTTTGAATATTCAATAATTCTATCTTATATAGTGTTATATTTTAATGCGAGACTGCTCATTTAATGGTGGAGTGAGATTTAGCAGCAGTCGACTTAGATGCAATCGCTGAGGTGGTCTAATGTGACCCCTCTGCGAAATTAATACCATCACCATTATACAAGGAAAATTTTAGGGATTCATATTTATTCTTTTAAAATTTTTTAGTTGAATAATTATATAGTAAAAATTAAATTTATATAGTGAGAGATTTATGTATAAAATAAATACGAATCACATAATAAAATTTTAAATCATTTCTGAAAGTGTGTTTGTAATATTACTCAATTGTATTTAACAGAATGATAAAAAGGTCTTTGACTTTTCTGCTCCCTATTCTATGAGAAGTTATTCTATCGTTTTGGAATTCCACATCAGTATTGTGCTTGACCAATGAGAATAATACATGAGAAAAAAAATTCACAAAATACGGTGTAATTTTAAGAATTTTGTCAATAATTGTCACAATATTTAAAATTTTATTGATTGGACACATCACATTAATATAATGACATGATATACCTGATTTTTTGAATAATTTCTCCTTTATTGAATAAATAGCTTTCATGTTCCAATTTCCTCTCAGTCATCTCTCTCTCTCTCTCTCTCTCTCTCTCTCTCTCTCTCTCTCTCTCTCTAATTAAAAGAAGATCCCTCCAGTCCAAAATCTAGATTGGCGAGCGTTATATGAGACTCTGGCCTCTACCATGGCCCTTCATTTGATGATCCAAACAGTTTATTTTGTTAGTTACTTTATGTATTTCATCCACACACAAAATTAGATCGATTCGATAATTATAACTTGTTCAATTTACTACGTTTATCATGAAAACAATGTGTGATTTATTTTTAAAAACACAATTGTCATCTATTTTTTTGGATAAAAAAATGATAAATTAAACAAGTTATAATTATCAAATCGATCTAATTTTTTTTGTGGATGAAATACACAAAGTGCCCGACAAAATGAACGGCTCTGATTATCAAAACGAGACTTATGGTGACCCCCACAGACCCAAACAGTGACCTCTAGTTCAAATTTTGAACCAAAGGAGATCTGCCTCCATCTTAATTTTCTGCATCTTTAATGATGTTTTCACTTTTCTACTTTAAATTATAAATTTATATCAATATAAATATTTTGTTAACGAATTGTCTTGTAAATAGATGAAAGTTTGACATGTGACTTATACATGATATCTCAAATGAAATGTCTAAAATGATGAGAAAATAAAAAGTAAATAAAAAAATTGGTATATTTTTTTTATTTTTTGTCTTTAGTGAACTTTTTAAATTTTCTTCATAAATATTCTTTCTCTGTTTGGTTTGGTGTTTTCAAAAAAACTCAATAATAGTTTTTAAAAACTAAACCAAACAGATTGATAATATCATTTTGAAAATTTCATTGGAGATGTCATATGTAAGTCACATGTCAAATTTTAATCTATTTAAGAGACAGATTCTTAATAAAATATTTATATTGATATAAATTTATAATTTAAAGTGACAAGTATATCATTCTTTAGTTGTTGAGATAAAGTTATATTGGGTCAAGAGTGAAGTGATACAGGACAATAATTGAGAGATAAATGGTAAGTTATTATAGAAACAAATAAGAAACACCCAAAATAAATAAATAAATAAATAATCTAAAAATAAACTAAAACTAAAACTAAAAGAGTGGTTGAGTTCGAAAAGGGGAGTAATTAATGATGGGTGAATTATATTAAAGGCCCCTATAGTTTGGGAATTATGTCATTTTGGTCTCTAACTTTTTAATTGTGACACATTTGACCCTGAATTTTGAATCTTATTCCAAATACGGACAATTGAAGATACCATTTGATTTTTCAAGGGTAAAACTGTCAATTTGATAAAATATAACAAATTTGACAAAAATAAATATCAAAAAAATATTTTTAAAATTTTTAAAATTATTTCTACACTCTAAAGATAAAATTATGTAAAATTAATCAATCTTTTAGACATTTATTTATTTATTTATTTTACCAAATTAATTTTTATTATGTGTTTGGATGATAATCATGGAATGAGTGGTTGTTTTTTTTCCCCATTAAATTAGTTTCTATTTTTCCAAAAGGCAAATATGGTGAAAACTTTGATATCATTATTAAACTAATCCATTAAATCAAAAAAAAAAAAAATCCACAATTAAAAATATTTCATATATTAAATGTATCGATTAGACATTAAAAGTTTAACAACTAACCATTACATATTCATCATCTAAACATAGAATAAAAATTAATTTGATAAAATAAATAAATAAATAAATATCTAAAAGATTTATCAATTTTACATAATTTTATCTTTAGAGTGTAGAAATAATTTTAAAAATTAAAAAAATATTTTTTTGACATTTATTTTTGTCAAATTAGTTTATATTTTATCAAATTGATGATTTTACCCTTAAAATTTTTTTTTCTTTTTTTTTTATTCCCATTCCTTTTGTTTGTCTTATTCACTATTCCATCACAACACTCCACTGCAACTGATACTTTGACACAATCCCAACCAATCTCAGTAGGACAAACTCTCACCTCCTCTGGCCAAATCTTTGAGTTAGGTTTCTTCATTCCAAGCAATTCCAGTAAGCAATATGTTGGGATTTGGCACAAGAACATACCAATACATGATCGAAAAGTCGTATGGGTGGCAAACAGAGAGAATCCACTTGCAGTTACAGCAACAGACTCTGCCTCTACAAGTCTAACAATTGGTAAAGATGGAAATCTGAGACTACTTGATGGCATGAACAACACTGTCTAGTTGACAAATGTTTCTGTCCATTCCAACCACTCAATTGCAATGCTTTCAGACAGGGGAGACCTTACTCTTAAAGATAGTGTCTCGGGATTGATCTTGTGGGAGAGTTTTAACTATCCTTATGACACTTTTTTACTGGGAATGATGCTAGGAATGAACACGAAAACAGGAGGGAAACGCTTCATGTCTTCGTGGCTGACCAAAGATGACCCATCTCCTGGAAAGTTTGTTGGCGGGTTTTCAATGGACACACCACCGCAGGTTTTCATTTGGAATGGTTCCAAACCATACTGGAGAAGCGGTCCATGGGACGGATCGAAGTTTATAGGGGTACTGGACATTGAGAATGCCTACGGCGATGGATTTAACCTCATACACGATAATCAGCAGGGAATATGGCATGGCAGTTTACAACACCTCTTATGTCCACTTTATGTTCATAACACCAGATGGAACTTTGAAGAGAATGTTTATGGATGAACAAGTCAAGAACCCGTATGTTTCTTGGATGGTTCTGGTCAATAGATGTGATATTTATGGGGTTTGTGGACCTTTTGGGGTTTGCAATAAGAATAAGTCTCCAAATTGTGAGTGCTTGAAAGGGTTTGTACCAAACTCAATTAAGGATTGGAAGAAAGGAAATTGGGCAGGTGATTGTGTGAGGAAAACTGATTTGCTATGCCAAAAGAACACTAGCAACTTAGCATCATCAGGAAAGGCTCAAAATGATGGATTTTGGAAGTTGAGAAGTATGAAGCTGCCAGATCATTTTGAATATTTGTACACCGAGGATTCCTCAGGTTGCCAACAATTGTGCTTGAGTAACTGTTCTTGTGTGGCATATGCATATGTGACTGGAATTGATTGTATGGTTTGGACTGGAGGGCTTATTGATATTTAGCAGTTTTCACTTGTCGGGAATGACCTCTACCTTCGCCTTTCGTATTCAGAGCTGGGTAAAGTTAATTTATTTGAGCCTTAATATCTTAGAATTAGCAATATCATTTTTACTTTGTAATTTGTTTTTCATTATCTTTCTTCTTCTTCTTCTTCTTCTTCTTCTTCTTCTTTTTCTTTTTTATTTTTATTTTTATTTTTTCTTTCAGCAAAAGATAAGAAAAATAATGAAAAATTCATCATCAGCTTTACAACAATTTCAGGGGTTGTCCTCTTGGGTTTGCACAGGTGGAGAGCAAATCAAAGAGGTAAGAAAGCTACATAATTGAATTCCAACAACCAACTATGATTATTATTAACATATTTCAAATTTGAGAAATCTAAATAATTTTCAGTTCTGTGGTTCAATTTTTGTACATCAGTAAACAAAGAAAATAGGAGAAAGGGCTTTGAAATGGCTGATTCAATGGACACTTCAGAGCTACCAATTATTGGCTTTGATAAAATATTAGCCGCTACCAATAACTTCAGCACAACAAACAAACTTGGGGAACGAGGATTTGGACCTGTTTATAAGGTAATTATGTTCTTAAATATATGAATTAAGTTGACATTTATCCGATGTACTAACTAATAAAAATGGTGGACTACAGGGAAAGTTAGAAGATGGGGCAGCTAGTGGCAGTGAAAAGACTTTCGAGGCATTCTGGACAGGGCGTGGAAGAGTTCAAGAATGAGATCATATTGATATCCAAACTGCAGCACAGGAATCTTGTTAGGCTCTTGGGTTGCTGCATTGAAGCGGAAGAGAAGCTATTGGTTTATGAGTACATGACAAACAAAAGCTTGGACCGTTTTCTCTTTGGTTGGTTTATAGTCTCATCTTTCCTCCTGTAAATTATTCATAGCATTCAATATTGTTACTACAACTATGTCTAGCACTCAGGAAAGAAATTTTCAAACTTGTTTTCTTCTTGTTCATGCTTTAGATGCAACGAAAAGGGTGAAGCTTGATTGGGCTAAACGCTTCCATATTATTTAGGGTATTGCTAGAGGGCTTCTTTATCTCCATCGGGATTCTTGTTTAAGGGTTATTCACAGAGATTTGAAGGCTAGCAATATTCTCTTAGACGATGACATGAATTCGAAAATTTCAGACTTTGGGTTAGCGCGAACTTTCCAAGTGACACAAGAACTGGCAAATACTCATAGAGTGGTGGGAACATTGTAAGGATCCTTTCTTTCCTTCAATAGATTTTGCTTACTTTTGCCAACAATTTTCTCTACTGATGCAATTATGTATTGATATGGAACATTTTATGTTTGAAATACAACGAATAAAAGTATAATGGAAATAGCCACTACTAAGGATCACAAGAGGCTCACCACTTTAAAAATAAGCTTAAAATTTATCTTTGATTAGGATGGAGACTAGAGTTACAAATGAGGCTAAGTAGTTTTCATTTCGGTACATAAATTTTATTTTTGTTTATCATTTAGTGAAATGACTGAATATATATTGAGGAAATATAAGTGATTCAATAAATAAGTTTGTCTCCTTTCTTTTTTTAATCTTTAATTGTTTTTAGAATAGTTATATTATTTATTGACTGGATGTCCTAAAATTTTGGGTAAGCATAAATGTAATAATTTCTAATCAAATGCAGCGGATACATGTCTCCCGAGTATGCAATGGGAGGGCTATTTTCAAAGAAATCGGATGTTTGTAGCTTTGGTGTTTTGCTACTAGAGATGGTCAGTGGCATGAGGAATACGTGTTTCCATTATCGTGAAAAATATTTGAACCTCCTTGGTTATGTAAGTGCACTAATTTCACCTTTACATGCTTTCATATATTGTTAGTCACCACCATTATATGTGGTTCTACTAGTTCATATACCGACATATGTGGAACTATTCTAGGCATGGAAATTGTGCAATGAAAGCCGGGCATCAAACTTAGTAGATGAGGTAGTGATTGATTCATGTTCCTGGTCTGAAGTAATGAGATGCATACATATTGGCCTTCTTTGTGTTCAGGACCACGCTGCGGATAGGCCAACAATGTCTGTTGTGGTTCTCATGCTAAGTAATGAAATAGATCTTCCACATCCAAAACAACCTACATTCACTATTCAAAGCTTGTCAGAAGTCGATCTTCGGTCACAATGCAATAAAATATCTTCCGGCAGTAAGGCATCTCTATCAACTATTGAGGGGCAATAACCAATTAACAAATTATATATATGTCGCACAACATATTTTGATATATTTGTATAATGACAGCAGCAAATATAGCAAGTTTAAATAATATAACTATGTAACATAGTTGATTTTCTGTTTTGATTATTTGCTGTTCATAAAATTTGGTGTTATAGTGTACTTGACTTTGCAATTCTTGAAACAAATGGATAGGTACGTATGAAAACAAGGCAAGTGGCATTAACAGGAATCAAATGCTTCATGACCACAATATTCATACTATAATTATAATAATTAGTAACTTCCACTTTACGAGTTGACATTATAGATTCATTTTTAATAATTTTTTATTACAAAATAGCGTAACATAATACAAATATTTTTAACTTTCTTATTATGCAAGTATATATTGTAGCATTCTATATTTTGATAACTTCTAATAGTTTCTCTCCCCAACTTAATCAAATAGAAAGCAAAAAAAAAAAAAAAATGTGAACCATTTTTTCTTATTCTTTTTCTCTTATGAATTCACAAAATGTGAATGGACACGATGTAGGGCACATAAGTAGTTTAAAGCCATATAATCTTTATTTGACAAATCTCACATTTTGACCTGAATTATATAAATCAAGTAGTTATGCAGAGGGCACTTAAGTGCCAGAGTGAGGTTTTTCAGATTCAAGTCTATGCAAAGACATTCGTCTGCATTGTAATTTAATTCTTAGCATACTAATGCTATCTTTGTCGAAAAAAAAAAGAAAAAAAAAAGAAAAAAACCCTCACATTTTGTCCTTTTACTCATTGCTTCTACTATTTCAAAAATACATAACACAAACATTTTTATTTTTTATTTTTTATTTAGGGTTAAGTTATAGGCATGAATAAAATACAATCAATCTTATTTTTTTTATTATTAATTTTTTTTTGTAATTATATTAATTTCCTCTAAAACATAAATTACCTATCAATTTAACCTGTTCCCTTAACCTTGATTTGTCTAATAGAAAAATGGATGATGTCATCTTTTTATTTTAAAATGTCAACTTTACCCTTCCTAGTAATCCCTATATCTAAAAATACCCATATTTCATATCTGAATATTATATGCTGAAACCCAAATGGCCTCTCCCATCCCTAAAACCAGTCACCAATGAATCACTATCGACCACCAACATCAAACACTTCATCAATAGATATATATGTATATATCATAATTTAGAATCAACACATATCAAGCCAGTGTTTTGAAGATATGTTGCCCATAGGCACGCCCATGTGTTGAAGATTTGTTGAAAATCAAACACAAAAATTTAAGGTTAAATATAAGGGGAAATTTAGCCAAAACTCACTAGGCCCAATATGTTAGTGTGTAAAGGACAATTTAAAATATTTTACTTCATAAACCCCTGAGCAGGAGGCATGTTCTTCATGAAGGACAAACTAAGGCTCTGTTTGGAAGAGTTTTGGAAATGTAATTCTACCACTTGATTTTCACGTGGTGTTTGGTTACAGTTTTCAAAAATTAATTTCACATCCACTTTTGAAAACTCTTTCCAAGGTGGGAAAATTTGAGCTAATTGGTCGTCCCCCCCGAACGTCCGTCCGATCGTCTTTCCAGGGGGACGACCGGCCAGACGTCCGGTCGTCCTCCCAGATGTCCGTCCGGTTGATCGGAACAGTGCAAATTTTTATTTTATTTTATTTTTTTTAACAATTGGCACATGTTATTTTTTATATTTTAAATAAAAAAAATTCAGAATTTTTTAAATTTTTTTATGAGTTTTGAATAGAATTTTGAGTTGTGTGTTTGGTTATGAGTTGTAAATTTTTATATCAAATATGATATGTCACATCAAAAATTTCCAACTCAATTTAAACTCTTTTCAAAACTCATTCACCAAACAAATTTTCCACACTCAAATCATAATTCTAAAATCACAAACTCAATTCTCAAATCAAAATTAGAAAACTCTACCAAACGATAACTAATATTTTTCCTCTTTTATCTGGACATCTTACCTTGGATATATATCTCAGAGATTTGAATGTTAGCATAAGTTTGATCACTGTTCTGAGTGTTTGATCTAGAGAATCCATCAAGTTAAGAAAGGAAGTCCAAAATAGCTGCTATTCACATGCCAAGAAGCATGCTTGCCTTGCCTCCTCCACCGCTCTGTCATGTGATTCAGGAGAAGAAATCCACAAAGGTTGCAAGTGTTTTTGTTTTTATTGTTTGTATTGAATCCATAAATAGGTACATATGTTTAGAGTGAAAAGTGTGGAGTAGTGAAAGCCAAAGAAAAGAAAACAAATTTGTAAGAGTGTTGCTCTGTATGTTCTTCAAATTCAGTAATTTGAATAATTTTTGCAATTCCTCTTTGAGTTTCAATCACCACAAGTGATTGAATGATTCCCATCAACCCAACATAGTATTTGTGTTAGTCGAAATTTTATTTAATCATTGATTGATTGTTTTCGATCATGTATGCTGAATTTTTGATTAATTGTGTATTTTTATCAATTTGTTTTTGTTGTTTGTGATTCGTAATGTGTTTGTTTACTAGTTTGTAAATATGAAAGTAAAATTTCATCTCTGCTTGTTGTGGTTTCTCATTGTAATATATACTCTCTCTTTTTTACAGTAAAATTTTACTATTGTAGTTTGTCCTTGTGTCATTTGTTTGTGAACTCATAGTGAAAATATGTTTCCTTATTGATTAAGCAGCACATACATTAAAACAGAAATAAAACAGGTTAAATAAACTATATAAAACAACTTAAATAAACTAAACCAAAATAAAATATTTTAAAATAAGAACAGATAAGTAAATTAAGCTCACAATCGTTTAAATAACTTACAATTGGTTAAATACAGAATTGTTTACTGGAAGTAACTGGAAAATATAGCTTCTACTTGCATCCTTAGAAACTGAATTTTAAAACAAACTTAAAATTTTACAGAGACTGAGAGAAACTGTGAAGAAAATTGTGAACTCTTTCTCCCTCTGCCTTGCAGCCTTGACTGAAGCCTCTTTTATAGGCAAAGTGGATAGCTGTTGAGCTTGTGAATCTTGGAACTATGAGGTCCGTGACTGGAGCTGTGAGGCTTGTGACTTCAAAAGTTGAAAAATACTGAAACTTGTGACTTCTGAAAAGCATGAAAATAAGAGGTACGTGGGTGCAGAGAGCATCTTTCTGTGACCGATAACTTTTTTTTTTTTTTGCAGTGAGGGAACGAGGGAACGTGACTGCACACTTGACTGATGGGGAATCTATATATATATATCAGCAGCTTTTCTTAAAGTAAGAGCAGTGATTGAAGCTGATTTGTACATATATAGAATCCAATGGCTGGCTGTTTAAGCATATGGGTCCTGAGCATCTTGAAACTGGGGCCCATAAGGATCATTATTGGTTGAAGCCTCATAGGAACTAGATTCTTCAGAGGTTTCATCTTCAATCTGTGATTTGGCTTGGGCCATCAATAACTTGGCCATCTGAATCAATTCATCACTGGATGACTTGGTCTTAGCTTTGGGCTTGACTGAGCTGACTTGGATTTAGATGACTTGGGCTTGGAAGAGCTGGTTGTTGGGCTTTCAAGCCTGACTGGTGGAATTGGGCTACCTTGTGTGATGAAGTAGTTGGGTTCTGCTGAGCTTTGACCATGGCTAGAGTTGGAGCATAAGAATTGACTGGAAATTCCTCTTGGACTTGTTCAATAATTCGATGAGATTTAAATGTATCCCACCATTTGACAAAATGAAGTCTGGTGACTATATTTTCAAAATAGCATATTGCCAATTGAAAATCCAAGGGACTTTGTAATTGGAATAAAAATGAGTAATAAAGGAAATTGACTTTGATGCTGACTAAGTTTATAGACAAAAGAGAAATAGTGAATTTGTTCCATTAATACAGATGGAATAATCTCAGATATGGCACCATGTTGAGACCACCATCTGAGGAACCATGTGGGAATTGTTGACTTGAATTTATGATCAAATTGGAGAAACCAAGAGTGAGTATACGACTCATTTTGATGTAACAGGATTTTGAACCAAGCATCCATATAATCATAATAACTATATTGGATGGTATGATCGGGTAAATCACAAGTTGAAAAGGGAGACCCCATTCATCAAGAGAAACAATATTATGAATATATAATGAATGATTAATGATTTTATGGTATATGTTCGATCATAAATAGGTTTAATAACGATTGATTGATGATGAAAAAGAATGTCTTTGTAGAAAGTAATTGACTTCTCTGGATGGAGGAACAAAATGCCATCGAGGGAAATATGATTTAACTAGGTCAAGAACATTATGAATATTCTTGTGAATAGGTTCCTTGAAGGAAAAATTAGTAGACTGGGTTTTAACATAATCAGTTCTGGTTGTACTAACTGGATTAGGTGGATAAGGAGTAAGTGACTGGGAAAGGAAGCAAATGGTCTGTAGTAAGTGCAGAAGTATAACTAGCTTTAGGAATATTACCAAGAACTTGGTAACGATTGACTAAATCAACAGGAGGAAGAGCAACAGGTTGACTCGCTGGAGCAATGGCCTTGCTGGGAGGTTTCTGGAATTTTTGACTAGACATCTGTAAGGAATGAACAGAATTTAGCATCCACTGACGATATCTAATTTGTTCAAATGGTAATGAAGACAATTAGTATAATGAGCAAATAAATTGCGACGACGGTAATTTGATGAAATTGTATGAATTGTGCACGGCAGTAGTTTTGCGAGCTGTCTTAAGGCAAGCAATACGGTAAGCAGTTTGGTAAACAAGTTTTCTATAATAGGTGAATTTTGATTTAAGGTAGGAAATAAAAGGAGTTGCCATCCATCCCTATCCCCCCTGTAAAAATGCTCGGGTAAGGAAACTAGGAATAATTTTGACTACCAGGTATATAGGCAATATGAAAATAAAAAATGCTTAAAATAGATTGCCAGCGGGCAAAAATATGCTTACTAGCAATATTTTGAACATCTTTTTCTAAAACATATTTAGCACTTTTATAATCAACACGTAGTAAAAAATTTTGTTTTAAAATATCATCTTGAAATTTACTAATACATAAAACAATAGATAAAATTTCTTTTTTAACAATACTATAATTCTTTTGTGCTTTGTTCCAGACACCAGAATGGAAACGAATAATTTGTTTAGATGACCGAGGAGTTATTTTCTGAAGGAGGATACCACCATGACCAACATCAAAAGCATCAGTTTGAATAATTTTGAAAGAATTTTCAGTAGGAATACTAAGACAGGGTAAAGTCTTGACATATTTTTTGACTTGTTGAACAATAGCAGTATGTGTAGAAGACCAAGGTGGAGGATTAGCTTTCAACCGATCAAAGAGGGGTTGGCAAGTTTTCCTATGGTCCTTATAAAATTCAGCAATGTAATTTAAGGAACTTAAAAATCGTTGTAACTAGGTTTTATCTAAGATTTCGTCAGAAAACTTAGAAGCAAATTCAATAGACCGACTGATAGAAGAATAGTACTTTGGTGGATATCATATCCTAAGAATCGAACTTTAGTTTGTAAAAGTTTAATCTTAGGAGCAGAAATGACTAAACCATTATATTTGATAATATGGAGAAAAAAATTAAGATATTTCCAATGTTCATCAAGTGACTTAGAGAAAATGAGGACATCATCTATGTAGACTATGGAAAAATGACTAAAGGGGTAAAAATTTCATTCATAATATTTTGAAATTCACTAGGAGCATTTTTTTAATCCAAAGGGCATGACATTCCATTCGTAATGACCAAAAGGGGTAGTAAAGGCAATTTTATAATGATCATCAGGATGAATCTGTATTTGCCAAAATCCACTTTTTAGATTGAATTTACTAAAAATGTCGGCTTGACTACTTTTAATTAAATCTTTTTTATTAGGGATTGGATATTTGATCCATTCTAAAATTTTGTTTAATGGTTTATAATTAATGACTAATCAGGGAACACCACGTTCAAATTCAGCATTTTTATTAACATAAAAAGCAGGATAGGACCAAGGCAACTTACTTTTACTAATAATATTATTTTTTAATAATTCGTTAATCTCTTTTTTGCACATTTCCATTAATTCATGATTCATTTGGATAGGTCAAGACTTGGTAGGAATTTGTTTTTCATTAAAATTTTTAATATAAGAGAGTGTTACTACATACTTTTTTCTATGCCAAAAAGCACTAGGTAAAGTAGAACAAACGGTATTTGCTAATTCGTTTTTAAATCCATCAATTTTGGATATAAGAATGGGATTAGTTAATTGAGATTCAATTTGTTTGTAATTTACTTCTTCTTTGAGAAATTTGAGTTGTTTGGTTAATCGATTAATCGATTGAGAAATTGAACATTCTTTTAATTGATTTAATTCTTTGATCTCTGGTGGAGATAGAAATTTAAAAGTGATAGTGTGACCAAAAGCTTGTGTAGTTATTCCTTTAGGAGTAGTAGTGAAAGGATATAATAAAAAGATAAATCGTGTACCTAAAATGACTTTATCAGTTAAGTTTCGAACCAATACAAAAGATGTTTTGAAACAAACATTATTTTGACAAATATGTACCTTTGGTAAGTTATATTTGATATGCATTTGACTTCCGTTAGCAGAACTTAATTGTTCAGTAGACTTATGATAATATTTAGTAGGAATTAATCATTCTTGAATGCAATTTAAATTAGCGCCAGTATCAATTAATGCGATGACTTCTATTTCAAAATCATTAATAACTAATTTGGCTATCGAATGCCATTTTTGAATATTAATTCGATTAATTAGATTAAGGTGATTACTATCTTGATCACTATCGTGTGGAGTAGTTCTATTACCAAAGATGACTTTGTTTGGATCGGGTTCAGAACTAGATTCAGATTTTGATTCAAAGGATGATTTATTGGATTGTTGGAAATCATTAAGACTTTTGTTGATTTTTAATAGAGAAATGTCTTCTTCTAAGGTCTTGTCTTTAGCTTTTAATTCTTGAATAGTTAGATTAATATGATGAATTTCATTTTGTAGATTTTGTAAGGTGACTTCTTTATGTTTTTATTTTTTAAATCGGTCTAAAGTTTTTGTTAAACTAATGATTGATTTATCATGTTTAGGTCTCTTATCTTTATTGGTCAATAAGGATTTCAACTTATTATTATATTGTATCTTTAATTCAGGATTTTCTAATCTACTAATTAATTCAATGAGAACAGTTTCTTCTTGTTGAGATTTACTAAGAACATTAACTGTTTTACAACAAGTATCATTACATCCTAATTCTAATTCAATTTCATTGTCAGTACTATCAGTTGGAGAATAATAGGAAGAAGTATTACTGGAGAGAATATCATCACTAGATGAATGACTAGATTGAACAGGAGTTTGATTTGGAGTAGTGGCTAATTTAAATATGTCCAGCAGTATTTGTTGTTGATTATCCTCAGTAATTTGTAATTGGTTAAGTTTAGCTTTAAGTTTTTCTTTTACTTTGCATTTATTGGAATAATGACATTTTTTTCCACAATTATAACAAGTAACACCCCAAATCCGGGCATGACCGGCCGTGGCCTACAGGGACTTAGCCCAAGGCACACGTAAGCCTAAACATGAATCCAAAACCATAAAGAATAAACGTGATGATAGCCCAGAAATAAATAAATCAACACTCAATCCAGTGACATACCACAAGTGAAAAACAAGTCATAACCAACTTCCTAAAAATATATATATACTAAATGGGACACAAACCGCCCACAAAATAAAATAATTCTAAATAAAACCCAACCACAATGTATGCACAAAACTCAACAAAACAACCTACAAAAATTAAATAAATGCCCTAGGTGTCCATGCAATTGAGTCCCCGCTACGCCATGAGTCCACTCTAAGTCCTTCTAACACCTGGAAATGGTAAACAACTAAGTCAGCTGATAGCTCAGTGAGTAGCAACATGGATAGTAAATACAGTTTTGAAAATAGGGTTCAATTCCAAAATAAGATATATATCATAGAAACTAGGTTGACATATAGTTTGGTAAATATAATCTGTTTCAAAAAGAAGGTTCCACAGTTCAACACTTAAAATACTCATGTCTCGCAAGAACATGATAAACGACATTTTCCACTTAAAACAGATTATAACATGAACACCAATAATTTTCTGGGTACCAAAAAAAAAAATAATATGCCACACAGTTCTCAAGGCTATAAGCCCCGTTGGATCCAATACCGAACTAAGAGTCATCTCTCAGGGTGGCACCTGGGCCTTTTCTCAAAGACGATCCGATTGAAGGTCACCTAGTTGTTTTTAAAGGTCTTTTCCTTACAATCGTTGAGCACTAGAGTCATCACAGCCCAACCCGGATCTGTTCCCTAGTGGCCAGAGTCACCACACAGTGGAATAATTTCCTGGACTAAAACACCATGGTCCCAATAATCAATACACATCAGTTTCGCAAAACATGGTAGTTCATCATTATAAACATGGACCAAAACAAATAGTTTACAGTATGCCAAGTTCACACATGTTTCAGAAATAATTTGATTCAATTAATAATATAATAATTTATCAAAACAGTTTAGTCTTGAAACAACAATTTAATTTTCCAACAGTTCAGGGTAGGGAACATTTATAAAAATACGTAGCATGAAACTACTCACCTGAAAACGAAATAATATAATCCTCGAATAGAGTATAAAAGTCCAACTAGTGCCCTGAACCAAGTATAAAAACTACACGTCACTACTAATTTAAAACTACTAAAGAATAAGAACTAAGTAACCACAAACTAAAGCGCCCTAACACGGCTCAACCCAACTCACCGTTACTCTTAAATATTACCTAAGTTCATGTTCTTCAAGGTCTAAAATCAGCAAAGACATAGGTTCCGATCGAAACTTAACTAAAAGTGACTTTAAGATAAAACAGAATTTCAAACAAGCCTTCCCAACTATTCGCTAACTTTGAAAATTACAAAACCCACCCACTCCATATTCGAAAAATTCCAATAACCTCCAGATATGATCTAATATATCCTAAGTTTCAAACCCAATTGGTTTCACTTGATTTGCTTATCAAAATAATTATCTACAATTTATTATATCCAAACAGGTTGTTTTCTGCAGCACTTTAAAGAAATTGACGTTCTCTTAATATACACGAGCAATCAATGCAAGGCCAAAAACGTACGAAACTAGACTCGTAACCGGTTCTAATGACACTAATTTGATAATTTTTGGATTTATACCCAAAGAGAAAACACTCCCCGAATTTACTGTTTCGGACTGGTTTCCTGGACAGATTTGAATACCTCAATTTATATGGATTTTGACTCCCAAAAATTATGAAAAAATTCAGATATGCAATTCAATATGTAATTGATCTTCTGTAAAAATTTCAGTTCAAAATTCATCCGTTTGATATGGTTTCTTGATTTTTAAAGTTCGTGATTATGCGCAGAATTTTTTAACTAAGAATAATACCCATTCTTTATACATGAATTTAACTCCTCAAATTTCTTAACAGTATATATATACAAATATATAAACCTACAACCTCCATGAATGAATAAAATAATAATGGAATAAGGATAAAAACAAAAAAAAGGAAGAAGAAAGATAAAGACCCACCACACCCAAAAATTCCTCCTTGTTTGCAACCCTTCTTTTCTCTTCTTCTTTTCTCTCAACCTTTCTCTCTCTCTCGTGGTGGCTCATGCTGATTTATGAATAGTATGAGGCAACCTAGGGTTACATATGTATCTACACAAAAAGGCCCTAAAATATTATCTTTATATTACTTTATTTTCTAACACATTAATTAAATAAAATATAACTATTATTATAACAAAATATACTAACTTGCCCTCATATTTTTTTAAAAAAATAAAATAAATCTTGCCTCTAAATTAAATGCTTTCACCACAAATTTATTTTAAGTTTAAAATTAATTAAAAGATCCTCCAATAATATTTAATTTGCACCTTAGAATTCACCACCAAAATATTTGAGATTGTAATATTATTATTTAATTATTTACTTAATTTTATATTCGGGTTCTCACATTCTCCCCCTAAAAAAAAGTTTCGTCCTCGAAACTAACCTGAGTAAATCATGAGAATAGATGTGGTACTTCTCGCGCATCTCGTCCTCGCATTCCCAAGTCGCCTCTTCAACTAGATGATTACGCACACAGTACCTTAACCAATTTAATGACCTTTGTACGCAACCTTTTCTCTTTCGAATCCAAAATCTGAACAGGTATCTCCTCATACGAAAAATCCTCTCTAATCTGAAGCGGCTCATAATCTATCACATGCGACGGACTGTGCACATATTTCCTCAGCATAGACACGTGAAACACATTATGCACTCCTGCCAACCTAGGGGTAGAGCAACACGGTACGCAACCTCACCAACCTTCTCCAATACCTCAAATGGACCAATGTATCTAGGACTCAACTTTCCTTTCTTTCCAAACCTGATCACTCCTTTCCATGGTGATACTTTCAAGAATACCATATCCCCCACATGAAACTCTAAGTCTCTCCTACGATGATCAGCATAACTTTTTTGTCTACTCTGAGCAGTCAATAATCTCTCTCTGATGGTGATAATTTTCCGTGTAGCATCCTCCACCAAATCAGGTCCCAACATTTGCCTTTCACCAACCTCATACCAACACAAAGAGACCTACACTTCCTCCCATACAAAGCCTCATAAGGAGCTACTCCCAAACTAGAATGATAACTATTATTATAGGCAAACTCCATGAGCGGCAAATAATCATCCCAATTACCTCTCCACTCCAAAGCACAAGCCCTCAACATATCCTCAAGGGTTTGAATAGTCCTCTCTGATTGCCCATGTCTGAGGGTGATAAGCTGAACTAAAATTTAACCGAGTACCCATAGCTGATTGTAACGCACCCCAAAACTTAGACACAAAACGAGGGTCCCGATCTGACACTATTGACACTGGTGCACCATGCAATCTAACAATCTCCTTCACATACAACTGTGCAAATCGAGCTAGAGAATAGGTCATCTACTGCAATAAAATGTGCTGACTTGGTTAATCTATCAACAACTACCCAAACTGCATCACTATACGAGAATCCACACAGTCCATGGTAACATGATCCCACTTCCACTCGGTATAGGTAAGGGTTGTAGTTTCCCCGCAGGTTTCTGATGTTCTACTTTAACCTGTTGACACACCAAACACTGAGCCACAAATTCTGCAATATCTCCCTTCATACCATTCCACCAAAAATGTTCATGAAGATCCGATACATCTTAGTGCTTCCAGGATGAATGCTGTAACTAGAACTATGTGCCTCCGTCATAATCTCCTTCCTCAAATCACCACTAGCAGGAACACAAATTCGTACGAATCTAAGCAACCCATCATCACTAACCACAAAGTCTACATGTGCTTACCCTCTGCCATCTCTCCTTTAATACGCTCACACTGGGGGTCAATCTCCTGTGCTAAACGAATCCGTTCTCTCAAGGTCGGCTGAACTGTCAATTGACTACAATAAGCCCTATTACCAGGTGTAACAACCTCAAGCCTCAAACGTCTCATGTCTTCCACCAAACAACTCTCAATAGACAAAGCAGCTACATCTCCAACTGCGACCTTCCTACTCAAGGCATCTGCAACCACATTTGCCTTCCCCGGATGATATAAAATATTCACATCATAATCTTTTAGTAACTCAAGCCATCTTCTTTGCCTCAAATTTAGTTCCTTCTGTGTGAAAATATACTTCAAACTCTTATGATCAGTGTAAATCTCACATGACTCTCCATACAAAAATGCCGCCAGATCTTAAGAGCAAAATCACTGCTGCTAACTCCAAGTCGTGCGTAGGATAGTTTCTCTCATGTATTTTCAACTGTCGTGACGCATAAGCAATCACCTTCCCATGCTGCATGAGCACACATCCTAAACCCTGTCGTGAAGCATCACTATAAATCACAAAACCACCCCATCTAAGATAAGGCAAGGATTGGAGCTGATGTCAATCTTTGTTTAAACTCTTGGAAGCTACGCTCACAATCATCATTCCACTCAAACTTTACCCCTTTCCTGTGAGATTGGTAAGTGGCAAAGCAATACGGGAGAATCCTTCCACAAACCGTCTGTAATATCCAGCAAGCCCTAGAAAGCTACGTACCTCCGTCACAGAAGTAGGTCGTGGCCAATCAACAATTGCTGTCACCTTGGTGCTATCCACAGATACCCATCTTTACTCTACTCACACATGACCCAAAAAGGATACACTGCTCAACCAGAATTCACACTTCTTAAATTTTGCATACAGTCTCTTCTCCCTAAGGATCTGCAGTACTACCCTCAAATGCTGCTCATGCTCCTCCTTACTCGATTAAATTAGGATGTCATCAATAAACACTACCACAAATTTATTCAGTTGGGGTTTGAATACTCTGTTCATCAAATCCATGAATGCGGCTGTTGCATTTGTGAGACCAAAAGGCATCGCCAAAAACTCATAATGCCCATAACGGGTTCTAAAAGCAGTCTTAGGAACATCCTCATCCCTTACTTTCAACTGGTGATAGCCTAACCTCAAGTCAATCTTAGAGAATACTTGAGCTCCCTGCGGGTCAAATAGGTCATCAATACGTGGCAAAGGATACCTATTCTTCACTGTGACTTTGTTCGTTCTCTATAATCAATACACAACCTCATAGACCCATCATTCTTCTTCACAAACAACACAGGTGCTCCCCAAGGTGAAACACTAGGCCTAATAAAACTTTCTAACAACTCTGTATGAGTTTGTAACTCCCTCAACTCCAATGTGCCATTATATAGGCTTTATAGATAGGTGTTGTATTGGGGACCAAGTTAATGGAAAAATTCTACCTCACGATCTAGAGAAGTCAGGTAGATCCTTTAGAAAACATCAACACAATCACTCACTACAGGCAATCCTCTAACTTCTATTCTGGAAGTTCAGTACTCACCACACAAGCTAAATAACATGACACCCTTTTCTCAACATTCGGTTAGCCTGAAGGGAAGAAATAAAACAAATAGAAGACCCTTTCCTATCTCCTGAAAGAAAAACTCATGTTGCCCGGCATAGCAAAAACTACCCTCTTTCTAAAACAATCAACAGAGCATGATGCTTCGTCAACCAATCCATCCCCAAAATCACATCAAAATCCTTCATCTCTAAAGAAATCAAATCCACTGGAAAAATTCTACCATCTCTTATCTCACAAGATCTACAAACATCCCCTAACACTACTGTTTCTCCTAATGGAGTAGACACAGGTAATACAAACATCAAAGGCTCACAAGGAATAGACAATCCGTGTAAATATCTAGGTGTACAACTCTTAACCTTCAAAAAATCAAGAAAGATTCAACACAAGTTAAACAAAATAACTCAACCAACACTACTAAGGACTATAGGGACTCGGACCTCGTCTAAATGATGAAATGCAAGATATGTAACTCGATAAACTACTCTGATACCACAATTGTCACACCCCAAATCCGGGCATGACCGGCCGTGGCCCACAGGGACTTAGCCCAAGGCACACGTAAGCCTAAACATGAACCCAAAACCATAAAGAATAAATGTGATGATAGCCCAGAAATAAATAAATCAACTCAATCCAGTGACATACCACAAGTGAAAAACAAGTCATAACCAACTTCATATATATATATATATATATACTAAATGGGACACAAACCGCCCACAAAATAAAATAATTCTAAATAAAACTCAACCACAATGTATGCACAAAACTCGACAAAGCAACCTAAAACAAATTAAATAAATGCCCTAGAGGTCCATGCAATTGAATCCCCGCTACGCCATGAGTCCACTCTAAGTCCTTCTAACACCTGGAAATGGTAAACAACTAAGTCAGCTGACAGCTCAGTGAGTAGCAACATGGATAGTAAATACAGTTTTGAAAACAGGGTTCAATTCCAAAATAAGATATATATCATAAAAACTAGGTTGACATATAGTTTGGTAAATACAATCTGTTTCAAAAAGAAGGTTCCACAGTTCAACACTTAAAATACTCATGTCTCGCAAAAACATGATAAATGACATTTTCCACTTAAAACAGATTATAACATGAACACCAATAATTTTCTGGGTACCAATAAAAACAAATAATATGCCACACAGTTCTCAAGGCTATAAGCCCCGTTGGATCCAATACCGAACTAAGAGTCATCCTCAGGGTGGCACCTGGGCCTTTTCTCAAAGACGATCCGATTGAAGGTCACCTAGTTGTTTTTAAAGGTCTTTTCCTTACAATCGTTGAGCACTAGAGTCACATGGCCCAACCCGGATCTGTTTCCTAGTGGCTAGAGTCACCACACACAGTGGAATAATTTCCCTGGACTAAAAACACACATGGTCCCAATAATCAATACACATCAGTTTCGCAAAACATGGTAGTTCATCATTATAAACATGAGACCAAAACAAATAGTTTACAGTATGCCAAGTTCACACATGTTTCAGAAATAATTTGATTCAATTAATAATATAATAATTTATCAAAACAGTTTAGTCTTGAAACAATAATTTGATTTTCCAACAGTTCAGGGTAGGGGAACATTTATAAAAATACGTAGCATGAAACTACTCACCTGAAAACGAAATAATATAATCCTCGAATAGAGTGTAAAAGTCCAACTAGTGCCCTGAACCAAGTATAAAAACTACATGTCACTACTAATTTAAAACTACTAAAGAATAAGAACTAAGTAACCCCAAACTAAAGCGCACTAACACGGCTCAACCCAACTCACCGTTACTCTTAAATATTACCTAAGTTCATGTTCTTCAAGGTCTAAAATCACCCAAGACATAGGTTCCGATCGAAACTTAACTAAAAGTGACTTTAAGATAAAACAGAATTTCAAACAAGCCTTCCCAAGCTATTCGCTAACTTTGAAAATTGCAAAACCCACTCCATGCTATTCGAAAAATTCCAATAACCTCCATATATGATCTAATATATCCTAAGTTTCAAACCCAATTGGTTTCACTTGATTTTCTTATCAAAATAATTATCTACAATTTATTATATCCAAACAGGTTGTTTTCTGCAGCACTTTAAAGAAATTGACTGCTCTCTTAATATACACGAGCAATCAATGCAAGGCCAAAAACGTACGAAACTAGACTCGTAACCGGTTCTAATGACACTAATTTCATAATTTTTGGATTTATACCCAAAGAGAAAAACACTCCCGAATTTACTGTTTCGGACTGGTTTCCTGGACAGATTTGAATACCTCAATTTATATGGATTTTGACTCCCAAAAATTATGAAAAAATTCAGATATGCAATTCAATATGTAATTGATCTTCTACAAAAATTTCAGTTCAAAATTCATCCGTTTGATATGGTTTCTTGATTTTTAAAGTTCGTGATTATGCGCAGAATTTTTTAACTAAGAATAATACCCATTCTTTATACATAAATTTAACTCCTCAAATTTCTTAACAGTATATATATATACAAAATATATAAACCTACAACCTCCATGAATGAATAAAATAATAATGGAATAAGGATAAAAAGAAAACCAAAAGGAAGAAGAAAGATAAAGACCCACCACACCCAAAAATTCCTCCTTGTTTGCAACCCTTCTTTTCTCTTCTTCTTTTCTCTCAACCTTTCTCTCTCTCCCGTGGTGGCTCATGCTGCTGTTATGAATAGTATGAGGCAACCTAGGGTTACATATGTATCTACACAAAAAGGCCCTAAAATATTATCTTTATATTACTTTATTTTCTAACACATTAATTAAATAAAATATAACTATTATTATAACAAAATATACCTACTAACTTGCCCTCAATATTTTTAAAATAAATAAATAAATAAATCTTGCCTCTAAATTAAATGCTTTCACCACAAATTTATTTTAAGTTTAAAATTAATTAAAAGATCCTCCAATAATATTTAATTTGCACCTTAGAATTCACCACCAAAATATTTGAGATTGTAATATTATTATTTAATTATTTACTTAATTTTTATATTCGGGTTCTCACATAACAAGTAACATCCGGTTTAGGTTTTGACTTTTGAGATTGATTAGATTTATTATGATAATTTTTCTTTTTGGGTTTAGTATAATATTTATCAGTTGATTTAGAAGGGTAATATCTCTTTTTATATTTAATAGAGTATTTATAAGTAGATTTCTTTTATTATTTTTACTTCGAGAAGGTGCTACGGGAGGTAAGCCATATTGTTCCCAGAAGTTACCTAATTTGTATTTAGCTTTATGTTTGTCCTTAGCAGCCTTTTGACTAAGTTTCAGATCGATGCACATTTTTAGTCCTTCCTTTTGAATTGTGCTAATTATATCACCGTAGATTAAGTTATCATATTCTATAATACTAGTGGGTTGACTAAGAACATCGCGAATTTTATGGGCAAAAAGACTTGATAATCCATTAATAAATTTTTCTTTCCAAAATGATTTAGAACAATCATCTCGAAGCATTACTGTAGAGGTAAAAACATCTTTATACCATCTAAAATCACTGAGAGTAGGGCAAGTTAAGTTACTGAGTTGATCATAGATACGAGAATGAATATTAGTTGGTGTACCTATAAAATGTTTGTCAATGGTATTTATTAAAGTATTAATATCATCAGGTATACTAGAACCTATTTCTTCGTCAAAGATAGGAAAACAATTATCATCCATTTGAACATGTTGAATAGATTCTCGTTGATCAGAAGTGAGATATTTATCCTGCCAAGATTTGAGCATACCAGTAAATCCAGTAGTAATTAAAATAACAATTTTAGATTGAGTATAATCAGGATAATTAGTAAGGTAATTGTTTACAACCATGGATAAATGATTGAGTTTCTAGAGAATTTGATGTTCACTAAGACCATCTATATTCCATTCATATAATTTTTTTTAGCAAAAACGAAAAATTGATTACTAATATTGATTTCTTCAAATTGGAGATCAGGAGGTGTAGGTTTAGTGTACCAATTTTTGGTAAGAGTGGTAGGGTTAACTTTAGGGTGTGTGATTCTATTAAGATGAGAAGGTTGAAATTGTTGTGCTAACTTAGTGATTTCATTATCACTAGACGTATCAGAATGACTAGGAAATTCTAGTAGAGGTTGTTGTGTTAGGACAGTAATTCCTTTGCTTGTAGTAGATGTAGACATTTTATTAAATACTTTTTCAATGGCTTCAACGGTAGTATTATCATGAGTAGCTAAGCTTAATCGCTTTCTAGTACTAGGAATATTAATAAGAGGTTTATCTAAAGGTTTACTTGTGGAAGTATGACTAGTGGAGTAATTCTCAAAAGTAGTTTCAAGTTTATCTAGTTGTTTTAAACATTGATTGGCATAATTATTTTGTTCAATGACTTTTTTAATTTCAGATTCTTTACCAGGGAGTTTAAAAAGAAAAGCATGAACAATGGTGCCTTTATGTTCAATCAGAATGGTTTCTAAAGGAGGGTGACTAGATGAAATCGAAGTGGCGGGGGAAGTTTTCCATTTAGTTTTTGTAATAACGTTTACTATTTGATAATAATTCTCTAAATAATCAAAGAAAATAATTTCAGTATTGATTTCTGTCATAAATTTATACCATTTCTTGGTAATTTAGATTGTTGTTTTATATCATAAGTATTCCTATATGTGTGCCTTTTTGACTTATTTGCCGTAATTCAGCATGAAGTTTGTTAAGGTCTGGAGTAAATGGTTTACTTAAAGTTAACAATTGTGGGTTAACAGAAGGAACAACTTCAAAATCAGTTTGAGTAGGTGAATCCTGAGATATAGTATCTTCTTCTTGAAGATGTGTGTGAGTAGAGTAAACTGGTTTACTAATTTGAGAAGTAGAGGAATTATCAATTCTTTTTAATTTACTATGTGTATGCTAGGTTTGTGAAGAAGGCTCACAAATGTGTAGTTTTTTTTTTTTTTATCTCTTCTAGTACACAAAGGGGTATTGAAGATTTCATCTTCATTAGTTTCAGTAGATAAACTAGAGGTAGTATGTCGAGAGGATTGACTATAGGGTCTATTAAATCTAATATGAATAGAACCATCATTATTTTGTTGAATATTTTGAATTTCATGACTAGTAGAAGATTGTTGATTTTGGTAGTAATTTTCATTTACTATAACCTAATCATCAAGAAGATTAATATCTTTCCAGCAAATCATTTTTGGAACAGAAATATTAGTTTCAGTAGTGCTACCTTGGATTAATAGGGTTTTATCTTTGGGACTTTTAGTTAAAGCTTGAATGTTCAAATTAGTTTTAATCCACATAATAAATTCGATATATTAAAGCAATGTTATGAGTACTTTCTAACATATTAGTATATTCACCAGATAATTGAATATTTAGTGTTAAAGCTTTTAATATATGGGGATCACGTAAACTTAAAGTAAAATTGTAACGATCCCGGTTTAGATCCTTTTTTCATGTTTTGCCACTTCGACTGGGCAGGTCAGGGATCGAGCTACCCGGTCAGCTCGTGGGGGTCGAGGGGGCAGCGCCCCTTGGCGGGTCTGAGGGCAGCGCCCTGGCGGGGTCGAGGGGCAGTGCCCCCGAAGGAAAAATACAAAATGCATTCGAAGTTTCTTGAGCCGCATATGCGGAAAACATGGGAGGGCTTGTTTGGCTACTGCAATAAATGTAGGTGTGTGAGAAGCGCCGCACGTGCGGTGGTAGGTGAGTTTGAAATTTTAGTCTTTTCTTCTCTTTAGGCTGAGTGTATCTACTCTTGTTAGGTCTCTCTCTCTCTCAAAAAACCCTTTCCTCTCCCTTCTCTCCACATTTCCCTACGCCAAATTGGATCAAAACCTTGATTTCTCAAGATCCATTAGAGTTCTGCCATAGTTTCTTCATCAAAGTTGGTTAACTTCTCGAGGGCTTCGTTGTGTGCGGTGAAGATTGAGTTTCGACACCGTTGATTTTGGGGGTTTCATCTCATTTCTTCTTCAAAACTTGAGGTAGAGATTTTCTTAGAGTTATATATATGTTTTTTGCAAGATCTAATTGATTTTCGAAATCATCTTTCGATAGCTTTGAAAATTGATTGTTGATTCAAGAAGTTCAGCGATTTTGAAAGTGGGTTTGTCTCTTGTTCTCTTCAATTGATCTTATGGGTTTTGATCTTCGTTGATTGAAGAAAATATGATTTTGGAATGCTTTTTTTTCAAAAGATTTGAGTTGTATAGTTTTGGTGAGAAAACCTAGAATTTGGGGATTTTTTTTAAGAGACTGAAAACCCATAAATGATATTGTTATATTTATTTTATGTGTCAAAATAAATGGATGTTTGGAAAATTTCTTATTTATATTTATATTTATATAAATGATGAATTTCAGGGAATATGAGAATTATTGTTCATTTTGGAAATTATTGTTCAAAACGTTGAAATAGTCTTGAAATGACTAATTGTTGAGGATACTTGAGAAGAGGGAATTGTGTCATTCCTTGGATGATGAATTGGAATAAAAGTATTTATATTCATCTTGTGTTATTGGCTAATCAATTCATTTGATTACATTAAACTTTGAAAGTTAATTTGAAAACTTGTATTGAGAAAAGAATGTTGAGAAACAAATTTTCATGGAATGGTTTTGGGGTAAATACGTTGGTAAGTCTTGATAGGTAGTGTAGATGATATTGAATAAGTTGGCCTGAGAGTCCAAGGTAAAAGGCCAAAAACCAGCGCGGATAGTTGTCGAGCCTTCCAGTTAATACCGGTAAAAATGACAAATTGGTAGTACTTGTATAGTCTACTTGCAGACGCCGACCTAGGGATTACCAGAGTCATATTTACCGCTTATAGCGATCCCGGGTCTTACCCCTTGTTGTACAGTGATCCGGACTTGGTTCCATGGATGTTAGCAGTTGTTTATATCTTGTTTACGTCCGTTCATACTTTGTATTTGAGTTATAGGATGTGTTGGGCAGGTTTGTTTCAGGTTGGGAGTGATTGGGAGCAAATGGTTGCTGCCTAGAATTTTGGTTCTTCGCTCGAGCGAGACTTTTGTCGCTCGAGCGAGCTCTGTGTTTTAGATCCTTCGCTCGAGCTAGGGTTCCTTCGCTCAAGCGAGAGTTGAGTTTTGTGTCCTGTGGCTCGAGCGAGAAGTCTTGCGCTCGAGCGTGCGTCTGCGTCTCATTTGGACCTGAGAGCTGTGGTTTTTGGCTCGAGCGAGCTTTCCTTCGCTCGAGCGAGCGAGGTGTATGTTTTGAGTTCCTTCGCTCGAGCGAGCATTCTTGCGCTCGAGCGAGGTTCTGAGTTGCAAACCTGAAGCTTTAAATTTTTGGCTCAAGCGAGGCTTTCTACGCTCGAGCAAGATTTCTTTGTGTCTGGTCGCTCGAGCGACCAAGTCTTCGCTCGAGCGAGCCTGTTTTATATCAGCAGACAGCAGCGTTTTTAACTTCACTTTTTCATCCCCTTTTCTTTTTGAAACCCTAAATCCGAGACCCTCTCTCTCTAAACTTGTCTTCTCTCTAAGATTTGATCTACCTAGGGTGAGTTTCTACCCTTAGCCCTTTGTTAAAAAGATAGAGAGTGGCTTGGGCTTCGCTTTAATCTGAAAGTTTGGCGATTTGGAGCATTTTGGTTGTTGGTCTTCTTCTCCTTTTGAGCTTAAACTTCGAGGTAGGGATACCCTACTCCTTGTTATAAGCTTTGTCTTTCAATTTTAGCATTTTGATATGTTGGGAGTTGTTGTGTAATTTTGGGAAAAGTTTGGGTCTTTTGTGTAAATTTACAAAAGTTGGGGTTTTATTTATAATAAACCTATATGCATGTTTGGCATAGAGAAATGAGCTAAGTGATGGGTTATGGATGAAAAATGGAACCTTAGGATTGTTATGTAACTTATGGGATTTAATGTCCTAATACTTTGATAAATTAATTTATGAAATTAATTTGAGAAATGAGAAATTGAATTGAGAATGTTGGAATTGGGAGTGTATGGGATTAAAGGGTGTAGTTGGATTATTTATCACTCACCTAACTGAAATGTCGATATTTTATCCATTTGATGCCTTTATTTTCTGTTTAGAAATAACTGCTTTGGGCTATCGGTGGAGGATAGTCTTGATTGTTTTAGACAATGCATGATGATTAGGCAAACTAAAACTAATCGATTGAGCATGCTATCGAACATAGCGGTTGGAATAATACATTAACCTTATGTATTAATTGATTGTATATGATCTATGTCTATATACATGTGTTGTGTGGGAGGAGATAGGGGACGTACTCCACGGTTTAGGGGAAGATAGGGGATGGACCTCTAAACCGGATT
This sequence comes from Camellia japonica, assembly GCA_030407325.1. Classification (NCBI taxonomy): domain Eukaryota; kingdom Viridiplantae; phylum Streptophyta; class Magnoliopsida; order Ericales; family Theaceae; genus Camellia; species Camellia japonica. Next base: position 42,378,915 of record JAPPVO010000014.1, read on the forward strand.
CTGTGTGACATTGATACAGCACTACAATGTGTATCAATTGTTGATTATGGAATTGTGTGAATTGATTTGATATAGCACTAAAATGTATATCGTTATCAATTGTAAAGTATAGAAGTGTTTCTATGTTATGTTGATACAACACCAAAATGTGTATCTTCGGCAAAGTATGAAAGTGGTTTATGTGTTATTGATACAGTATCAAAATATGTATCCATTATGAATTACAAAAGTGTTTTAAAGATGAGTTACAATCTCATTAAAGTATCTGGCTAAGTGTTGAGCCATGTTTTTAAACTCAAGGTTGAAAGAGAAGTGAAAAGTGAAAAGTAGTATGGACTTGAATGTCACGAAACAGTAATGTGATATAAGTCGGAATATAAGTGGTGACCATCTATCAACTGCTAATCTTTTAGTCATTGTTCATAGCTGGTTTAGTATGTTTCTACTGGGCTGTGGCTCACCCTTTATGGGACATCATTTTCAGGTACATGTAGCATGCCACCTCCAAGGACATAGCTTGGGAGGCTAGAGGCGGACAGGCTTTTTGTTGTCTTATTTTCTTTGATGTATTACATGTAGATTCAAGCCAAGGGCTTAATGTGTAATTGAGTTAGCACTCTCTTTATTGTAACCAAGTGTTAACTTGGAAAGTTGTAAGCCCGTAGGGCATTTGCTTTTGTTGTTAACATGTAATACTTTTTGTAATGAGTTACTCTGATGAATAGAAGGATGTCGGTCTTTTATATATCAATGCATGTCAATGTTGATGGGTTTAATGTTATTATTTTGAGGGCGTTAATGTTTTAAGTGTGGCCAACCGGGTCACAAATCCTTCTTATGCCCATAGAAAGGAGGAGGGCAGTTAATGTTACCACCACCTAATCGATATCAAAGTCAGTCTCAGTCTCAGAATAAAGATCAAGGGTTTAATTGTTATCAGTGTGGTCAGCCGGGGCATACAAAGAGAACTTGTCCACAGTTGGGAGGCGCATCTGGCGCATCAAGGTCAAGGCAGACTTAGAGCCACCAGTAGGCTCAACCAGTCTGAGCTTCACGAGTTAATCAGGGAGCCACTCCGGCTCAGTCAGTACAACAAGCCTATGCTCCGAGAGGGGAGCAAGTTAATCAGGGGCCACAGGGGTGCGTGTATGCTGTTACCGAGCCAGAGTAGTTGCCAGAATCCTCAGTTGTGAGAGGTATTTTTGTTGTGCGTAATTCTTTGGCTAACGTATTGATAGACACAGGTGCATCTCATTCATTTATATCTACTGCATTTGCTTCTGCATTGGGGTCAGAGGTAGCACGGTTAGTGCCTCCACTCAAAGTAGAGTCACATGTTGAGGGTTCAGTTGATTTAGACAGGGGTTGTCGTGATTGTGAAATAGAAGTTGCCGGGCGTCGACTTCTGTTTGCTTTTGTGTGCTACATATGTCAAGTTTTGATGTCTATTTAGGTATAGATTGGTTGTATTCTTATCAAGCTGTGATTGATTGTTACCGTCAGAGAGTTACGGTGTGCACTTCAGGTGGTGATCGTTTTTATTTTCTGGGGAACCGAGTTGATAGAGCCTTGTCGCCAGTTGTTGACCCTCATAGTAGGAGCAAGCTTAGTGGCCTTCTTGCAACTCTCTTGGATAGTGAGAGTGACGGGGCTCGTGTTGAGTTGCCAAGGGTAGTTTGTGAATACCCGGATGTCTTTCCAAAAGATCTTGCTAGTTTACCACCTCACCGGGAGAATGAGTTCTCCATTGAATTAGTGTCGGGCACGGCACCGATTTCCATGTCACCGTATAGATTTGCACTCGCCGAATTGCATGAGTTGAAGATTCAACTCCAAGAACTTTTAGACAAGAGCTTCATTCGCTCTAGTACATCGTCTTGGGGACTGCCGACTCTCTTCGCGAAGAAGAATGATGGGTCATTGCGGTCGTGTATTGATTACCGCAAGTTGAATAGAGTTATAGTTAGGAACAAGTATCCCCTACCTAGAATGGATGATTTGTTTGACCAACTTAGAGGGTCTCGTTGCTTCTCAAAAATAGATTTGAAGTCGGGGTACCATCAGTTGAGAGTCCGGGAGGAGGACATTCAGAAGACGGTCTTTCTTACTCGTTATGGCCACTATGAATTCCTTATAATGCCTTTCGGGTTGACCAATGCATCGGCTTCCTTTATGGATTTGATGAACAGAATTTTTCGGGAATACTTGGACTGTTTTGTGGTCGCCTTTGTGGACGACATCTTGATTTATTCAACCTCTGAAGAGGAACATGAGACTGACTTGCGGGTAGTGCTGGGTTTACTTAGTGAGCACCAATTGTATGCCAAATTTGAAAAATGCGAGTTTTGGTTAACGGAGGTGAAGTTTTTGGGGCATGTAATGTCTAGAGAGGAAGTGATTGTGGACTCCTCAAAGATAGATGTTGTACAGGATTGGGAACAACCCAAGTATGTTTTTGAAATTCGGAGTTTCTTGGGATTAGCGGGATATTATCGACGTTTTGTAAGGGACTTCTCTAGACTAGCTACACCTTTGACTAGGTTGACTAGAAAGGGTATCAAATTTGTGTGGAGTGAAACTTGTGAAAAATCATTCCAAGAGCTTAAGACTAGATTGACTACCGCACCGGTTTTGATAATTATGGAAAGGGGTTTGAATTACACTGTCTATTGTGATGCGTCTGGGGATGGACTTGGTTGTGTCTTGATGCAAGAGGGAAAAGTTGTGGCCTACGGATCATGACAATTGAAAACTCACGAGAAGAATTACCCCACCCATGATTTAGAATTAGCGGCGGTGATTTTTGTCTTGAAAATTTGGAGGCATTACATGAATGGTGATAAGTTTGAGGTTTTCTCCGATCATAAGAGTCTAAAGTATTTTTTTTTTCTCAAAAAGACTTGAATTTACAATAATGAAGGTGAATGGAATTTATGGACGATTATGACTTTGAGTTACACTATCATCCGGGGAAAGCCAATGTGGTGGCCGATGCTTTGAGTCGAAAATCTGTGAGTAGTTCGGTAAGTGTGGCCATTCAGGAATGGGATATGCTAGATGTTATTGGCGAGTTTGATTTGCACTTGGGTGACTCCGGAGAGAGTGCTACCTTGTTTACTTTGAATGCTCAACCTACCTTGGTTAGTAAGGTCATAGAGGCACAACGAGGAGATCGTGACGTGGAATCAATCCGTGTTAAGATTTCCAATGGGAAGGAAGAGAAAGGTTAGAACGTTCATTCGGATCTGAGTGTACGTTACCTAAATCGTTTGTTTGTACTAGAATCTTGTAGAGAGGAAGTACTTTGGGAGTTCCATCACTCACGCCTTGCGGTACACCCGGGAGGCACTAAAATGTATCATGATCTTAGTCATCAGTTTTGATGGAGGGGTATGAAACGAGATATCGCTTTATTTGTATCGAAGTGCCTTACTTGTCAACAAGTGAAGACCGAACACCGAAGACCAGCGGGTTTGTTACAATCCTTACCGATAACCGAGTGGAAATGGGAGCGTGTTACCATGGATTTTGTAGTTGGGCTTCCTAGAACACAACGAGGCAATGATGTCGTTTGGGTGATTACTGATAGGTTGACTAAGTCTACACATTTCATTCCGATGTGCACCAGCGACTCAGTTGAACGCTTGGCAGAGTTGCACATTAGAGAAATAGTTCGACTGCATGGAGTCCCTGTGACTATTGTGTCGGATAGGGATCCTCATTTTACTGCCCGGTTATAGCAAAGCCTTCAAGAGGCATTGGAAACTAAGTTGACTCTTAGCACCGCTTATCATCCTCAAACCGATGGACAGTCAGAAGGTACCATTCAAATTTTGGAGGACATGCTTAGAGCTTGTGTCCTTGATTTTAAGGGGCCTTGGGAAAAGCACTTACCATTGATTGAGTTTTCTTACTACAATAGTTACCAAGCTAGTATTGGGATGGCACCATTTGAGGCCTTGTATGGCCGACCTTGTAGATCACCGGTTTGTTGGGCCGAAGTGGGCGATGCACCGTCACTGTGTCCGAAAATTGTTAGAGAGACAACCCAGAAAGTTGTTCTCATTCGAAAGAGGTTAGCTACGGCCCAAAGCCGACAAAAGAGTTATGCCGATAAGAGGAGACGACCTTTATCTTTTGAAGTTGGTGACCATGTGTTTCTAAAAATCTCACCAAGGTGGGGTTTGATGAGATTTGGTAAGAGTGGTAAATTATCTCCAATGTTCATTAGGCCTTTTGAGATCCTAGAGCGAATTGGGGAAGTGGCATACCGATTAGCTTTACCACCACAACTTTCCGGAGTTCACAATGTATTTCATGTATCTATGCTTAGGAAGTATGAACCCGACCCTTCTCATGTTCTTCATTGGGTTGACTTGGAGGTAGATGAGGATGCCTCTTACGAAGAACGACCGGTTCAAATATTAGATACCTGGGAGCAAGTGCTACAGGGAAAAACTATACCGTTGGTAAAGGTGTTGTAGAGACACCATGGGGTTGAAAAAACGACGTGGGAACGGGAGGCGGAAGTCCGCTCCAAATATCCGGATTTGTTTGAAAATGTTTAAGTTGCTTTTCTTTGTAATATTTCCTAGTGTTCAGGGAAATGTATTTAAAGTTGTTAACCACATGTTGATATGTGCGTTGTTGTGTTAAGCATAAGGTTGTTGAAAGTTGCCATTACCTTTTTGGAAATTTCATGTTTATGCGTATTTGATAGGTTGTTGTTAATGAGATAACCATGGTGGAAATGGTGGAATTTGGTTGAGAGTTAGCATTATGATTTGAAAATGAAATAGCGTGGCTTTGATAGCTAGAAACCCCTTTGTTTGGGTAGTTTGATTTGAAATTTCGGGGATGAAATTCTTTAAGGAGGAAAGGTTGTAGCGATCCCGGTTTCGATCCTTCTTTCATGTTTTGCCACTTCAACTGGGCAGGTCGGGGATCGAGCTGCCTGGTCAAATCTCGGCGGTCTAGGGGGCAGCGGCCCTTGGCAGGTCCGACGGTAGCCCCCTGGCGGGTTCGAGGGGCAGCGCCTCTGAAGCAAAAATACAAAATGCATTCGAAGTTGCTTGAGCCGCACATGCGGAAAACAGGGGAGGGCTTGTTTGGCTACTACAATAAATGCAAGTGCAAGAGTGCAAGTGTGGGAGAAGCGCCGCACGTGCGGTGGTAGGTGAGTCCGAAATTTTTGCCTTTTCTTTTCTTTAGGCTAAGTGTATCTTACTCGTGTTAGGTCTCTCTGTCTCAAAAAAACCATTTTCTCTCCCTTCTCTCTACATTTCCCTACGCCAAATTGGATCAAAACGTTGATTTCTCAAGATCCATTAAAGTTCTACCATAGTTTCTTCATCAAAGTTGGTTAACTTCTCAAGGGCTTTGTTGTGTGCTGTGAAGATTGAGTTTCGACACCGTTGATTTTGGGGGTTTCATCTCATTTCTTCTTCAAAACTTGAGGTAGAGATTTTCTTAGAGTAATATATATGTTTTTACAAGATCTATATGATTTTCGAAATCATCTTTCGATAGCTTTGAAAATTGATTGTTGATTCAAGAAGTTGAGCGATTTTGAAAGTGGGTTTGTCTCTTGTTCTTTTCAAATGATCTTATGGGTTTTGATCTTCGTTGATTGAAGAAAATATGATTTTGGAATTGTAGACACCCCATTTTTGACCGACCTTAAGACTCAGACGTCACCGATTGAGCGCTTGGTGATGTTGCATATTGTGCTCATTCTGAGGTAGCGGAGTTTCAGCTACGAGCCTCGCCTCCGGACGTCCGGACTCTTTTGTGCTTTGCCTCGGTTTGTGAACCAGGCCCTGTTTTTGCTATTTTCTCTTCCCAAAGGGAGGGAGAGGTCTCGTAGACCATCTCTCAGTGGCCGTAGGATACGTTTCGTGGTCGTAGGCCATTTTTCCCGTTTGGAGCCCGGTTTTCGGTTTTCGGAGCCGTCGGCCGTGCGCCTCGGTTTGGGACCGCTTAACTACTTCCGTTTGCTCCAGTTTTTGGCACACACCTTATTTCCTCCCTTTTGAGGGACACTGTGGCCCAAGAGACCACCTTCGTGGTCGAACGCCACTTCCAGTGCCTAACAGCCTGTTTTTGGGGCCCCGAACTGCGTGTTTTGGCCCCCAAACCTTCGTTTTGCATCCGTCTTGGTCCATTTTTGGCAGGGACCTTATTTTCATTGTTAGAAAGGTTGTAGGAGGGTGGGAGACCAGCAATTTTTCTGAAAAACCAGCTTTTCTCTTCATCGGTCTTCATCGCCCGTTTTTCTCACTAGGAAGCTAGTTTTTCCCACTCCCGGGCCACTTTTTCTGGCCCTCCACCACACCATTGTGTTGTACACACCTGGGAGGCCACCAATATGGGTAGGCCGACCAGTAATTGTTCTTGACCCTTTTGAACCCCTCTAAAAAGTTGGTTTTTCTCTCTCATGGGCAACATTTTCTAGTTTTTCACCATACAGCTGTATTCTACTCACATGGGAGGCCACCTTTCTGGTATGGCCGACCAGTAATTCTACTTGAACCTTTTGACCCCTGGTCGGCCTACCACCTTGCCTGGTCGGCCGACCACCTTGAACCTTTTTAACTGGTAGGCCATGTTTGCGCTCTTGAGTGTGTTCCAGCTGTGCCAGCTATTTTGCACTTGACCCACTGTCCGAGATTTGGTCCTTGTTTTGGTCCTTAAAAGGTGGTTTTTGACCCTTTGCTTAGCTTGTTAGAGAATTTGGACTCTTTGGTCAAGCTTCTTGAGGAAGCTTGACCCTTTTGGTCAAGCTTCCTTTAGAAGCTTTGACCCCCCCTTTGAGGCTTCTCCAAGAAGCCATAGCATTTCTCCTCTATATAACCAACCTTTCATCTCCATTTGCAAGGGTTAGACATATTTGCTAAGGCATACACCCATCTCCCTCCATAGCTCTCTCTTCCAAGCTCTAAAGTCCATTATCCTTGGCCATTTACACTACAACTCATAGCCTACCACCTCCACACTCCATTCCAGCACCTTGAAGGTCATTTGCAGAGGTAGAGAGCTCACGTTCTTGGTCCAAAAGCTACTGGAGGTCGGCTCTTAAAGGGTAAGTCACTATCTCCCTCTTTGTAGCCTTATCTTGCATCATATCTTAGTCTTATTTGCAAGCATTTCTGGGCTTCGACCTAAACTGTAAAGTGTCATATTTTGACCCCCTCTTAAACTTTGTTTAAGGACATTTTGCTGTTTGAGGTCATATACTTCCTTGTTTTCCCAATCCCTCTTTTAGGGTTAATTTTGCATCCTATTTTAGCCTTACTTGTGAACATTTTCGAGATTTGTTATAAACTGAAAAAAGTCTTGTCTTGAGCCCCTCTTGATGTTTTATTAAGGGAATTTTTCTGTTTGAGGTCATATACTTCCTTGTATGCTTGATTGCCTCTTGTTTTGAGCCTTACATCTAAGCCTTTGTTGCATGCTTTGTTTGGCCTTCTAGCCACTGAAATCCAGTGGATTTTTAGTGGCTACAATACTGTTTTGAGAGCCAAAATCAGAGGGGGGTGACCCCCTCTCTCCTTGTCTTGTTTGTTAGCCTTTTTGGCCTTCCAAAGGGGCTCCATCTTGCATGCTTTGAAGTCATTTTTCAGGGCCTTTTTGGTGAGTTTTAGGGCTTTCATATTTGATTTCCAGAGTTGGTTTTGCTATGCTAAGTGTCTATCATGCATATGTGGAGTAACCCCTCTTGTAGCCTTTCAAAGGAGCTCATCATTTTTGCATGTATTGGATGCATTTCAGTGGGTATTTAGGCATATTTTGACATGTTTTATTCACTGTTTTTGGCTGGTTTAATGAGATTTCATATGCTTCATATACATGCCATATAAACCATGCTTACTAGCTTTTGTTACATGTTGATTTAGCCCTTCATGTTAACACTTTTGGCCATGCTTCAACTAGTAATGTCATACTTTTGGGACTGCCTTCGCTCTGTCTTTGTGCTTCATAGTCAAATAATGCTTGCTTTGCATGGTTGTAGTTCAATACATGTGCCTAGTTTTGAGTTTCGGGGCCTATTCCATGCGTTGTATGACATATTTCCATGATTCGGGAATTTGCATGTGCCTAGTTCAATACATCTCATTTCAGTGCTGGAATTTGCATGTTTGTATGCCATATTTCATGCCTTGCCATGCTTTGGTAGAGTGGCATTTGATGCCTTAGGTTCGGTCCTCGGTATGCGTGCATGTGTGCACGTATTTCGGTTGTCTCTTTTTCATCTTATGACCGCTGATGTGAGTGGGGCTGAGGTCCACTCATATTGGTGTAAGTCCATCGTGCATTGTGTATGCCATTTCAATTCATAGCATTGCGTATGTTAGGTTGTATATTAGAGCATTGTGCATGCCATGTTACATCGAGCATTGTGTATGCCATTTCATAGCATTGTGTATGCTAGGTTGCATGTTAGAATTGCATTCATGCATGTCATGCATATTGCATTGTGTTTGGGATAGGAGTTAGCCCAAGCACGGGAAACGAGGGACATTTCATACTCCAAGTGACGGAACGTGTCTCAATTCCCGGTCGCTGACACTCCGGATTATCCATGATGGAGTTTAGGTCTTGTTGTGTTTATATGTGCATTCATTTCACATTGAGTCGTGCAATTCGTCTCCTCAGCCATCATGCATTGAGATGCGTGATTGGTGGCATGAGGATCGAGATATGCATACATATGTGAAAATACTTTGCCATGCCCCTTTCTTGCTCTCTGTTACAGCAAATCAGAAACCGGCAGTCTTTTGGAGCTTCGTGCAATATTCCGGGCTTAATTGTAAACAGAGGCTAACTAGGGCATCGCAATGGATTTCCGCGCAAGACAACTCAAGCATGCATCATTTATCATTCGGAACAGAGCTGAGGCGGTCCATGGATTTGCGTGCTAGTCTACTGCTTTCCTAGTTAAATTTATTAATTAATTAGGGTTTTGTATTTATTCGGACTGTATATTATTTATTCGGACCCTCCGAGCGAGGGCACAACTGTAATAAGTGTGCGTGCGTGTGATGTATGTCTTCCAACCCCATGCCTTTCTCCCTTTTATTTACCAGCTTATGATGGTTAGTTTAGGGCATGTTTCAATTAGCATACAGTATGATAGCATGTTTGCATTCATTCATCTATTTCGCATGCACCGGGCTCGGCGCATCATACTAACTGCATTTGTATTTCAATTCCGAGTTGAATACTTGTTAGTTATAGCATTTCACATGCCATCTTTGGAATAGCCGAGCTTG